>CAAKMY010094193.1:6769-31624 GCA_901111285.1 Corrigiola litoralis | reverse complement strand
TAATTTGGAATGGAGGAAGTATGTAGCAATGGTGTCTCTCCAGTTCCACAGCTTCATGGATATATTTTTCTCCGCTGATTCTTAGGTATTTAACGGCCATGCAGACTAGGGCTCGGGTTTTCTTGTGCTTATTTCTCTCCTGATTCTTGATCTCTAAGCGTCTTCATATCTTTCTCAGCCAAAAAGGTGAGTTGGATATTGGGGTTTAGACTCAACCGTCATTCTTTCCTAAGCAGCAAGCACCAAAAGACAAAATTATAGTAATGATAAGTAAGTAAATAAGCATGAATAAGACAACCTCAGCCACCAATTTCAATGCATATCGCCAACCAATGTAGCAACCGGCAACACAGAAAAGGTTAACTTTTCCTACTATCATCAACAAAATTTAGCATTCCCAAACCTAAAAGCGCTCCTATCAAATTTTGGACATTTGTCGGATAAATTTTGCAATTACAGATGGGACCCCCTACCCGGGAGCCACCACGTTTGATTAAAAGGAGACCCGATAAAGCGTAATTTGCGACAACATCAACAGAATCACCTAGAGGGTCGGAGGCTCGGAGGTATACAAGTTGACCTCCTCTGGAAAAAGACCTCACAGAATTGACCTACAACCCATCATATCAGATTTCGTTCCTTCAACCAACATACACCAGTTATATGGCAAATTTAGTCACTTATGGGTACGTCTAGGAAAAAAAGTAAGCTATGTCTAAGAAGGTTAAGAGACATGGGCCACATGGCAGCTTACTCTATAGCCGTGAAGGTTAGTAGAGAGGTCAATCTGCACAGAAATCTCAACGAGCAACCAGAAACGATAAATCCTTCTTAAGTAACGCAATTGAGTTAAGCCCCATTGAAAAGAAAGCTTGTGAGGAGGATGAAAAACATGTTCTAATAGATCATTAGATCATCTCCTTACGAACAAGAATAACAATTATCAAGGACATTTTCCTCTAGTTTGGCTTTCTTGCAAATAGATCAGTTGGATCCAGCGGTTTTGCCAAATTTGGTAGCAAATATTTAAATTGCAGTTTCTAGTTTTCCTTAGGTCAAAAAATATGAGAGTTTTACTCCATAACTTGTCAAGGCTAGTAAAGAGGTCAATCTGCATTTCAGCTTTACTCTAAATTTATAACATGTCAAGGCCAGTAGAGAAGTCAATGTGCATAGAAACCGCAACGAGCAACCAGAAACACTGAATCCTTCTTAGGTAATACAGTAAATTTACTCCCCATTGTAAAAAATAAAAAGTTATAGACTAATAAATAAGAAAGCTTGTGAGGAAGAAACATGACATTCTGACAAATCATAAGATCAGCTCCTCAATAGCAAAAAATCAGTTGATAAGGACATTTTTCCTATAATTTGGAAAGGTACTCCAGATATCACTTACCTCAGTGGGAACGCTCCTCCTCTCTTCAAGATCAGCTTTATTTCCTGCAAGTGCCATTACCATGTTTGGATTTCCTGCCAATCGAACATGTATGGAGCCATGAAATCAGAAATCAGAATCAAAGAGGATAATTTGAGCCTCACTTATGGATCTTATTCGTATCTCTTAATCAGATCCTGAAATCAAACTTTTTATAAGAGACGGGAATCTGTGATACCTTGCTTCTGAAGTTCCTGTACCCACTTTTTAGCGCGAGTAAATGAGTCCTAAAAGACATTTCAGCTGTCAGAAACAAAACGAACACCACCCTCGAGAGAAGATAATTAAAAAGACAAGTTGTATTGCCATTGCCCTAGCAACCTCAGCATCCAAGAACACACGCTAGCAACAAATACACTTCATGAAGCAGGAA
Source organism: Corrigiola litoralis (assembly GCA_901111285.1). Taxonomy (NCBI): domain Eukaryota; kingdom Viridiplantae; phylum Streptophyta; class Magnoliopsida; order Caryophyllales; family Caryophyllaceae; genus Corrigiola; species Corrigiola litoralis. The sequence goes on along the minus strand of CAAKMY010094193.1, from coordinate 29,813 downwards.
AAGAAAAAAGCAATCACAGGGAGGGGATTTACAAAGGTTTTGGAATGACTAATGATGTAACTCGCAATTTCCTGGACCTGACAAAGTGACGCAAGATGGAAATCCAGTAAAACCTCTATCTATGGTAACCTAGCTCAAGAAAGATAGCTAATTTATTAGTTGAAGCTGCTAGTTAAAGAGAATGCTAATGGAAGCTTAGAAATGAAGGAGAACTAGTAACACCAATCAACAGAAAGATCAAACAGTAATTATCCCCAACGGAGAAGCACCCTATTTCACTCCTTCCATCCAAACGATAATATGAGTATTTGTTCATTTCTAGCTTATATAAATTCATCTCTAGTGTAAAGGCAAGGTTAAATGACTAGATAACTGAAATATATCTACAGCCCAAAGGTAATTAAACTATAACGTAACTTGTACTAATGAAAGCAATTCCTACGTCCTTAAGTCGTACTGAACTCCTTACTCACATGAATGCTACCTGAAAACCAACCAGCTCTTGTATCCCAAAGAACTTATGCAATGCTAACCTTGAAGATGAAGTATGGAAGCAGAACCTAAGAATTAAATGTCATACCATCGCCCTACTAAGCGCCCCTTTAACACATTGACAACTGTAACACAGCTCTTTACCTCCACCGAAACTCACGAGAACTGTACACTACGAGGACCTAGTAATTTCAGGACATTCTATGGGTCGACTAATGCTCACTCTAAACATATAAATACAACGCAACTTTAGCCATCCACAGACTGAGAAATAGGGTACACTAGGTATACCTTGAAAATTATATTCATAATACAGCTATCCAAAGCTCACTCCAAGAGTCCAAGCGCATTAATACAATGCAAATCTTTACTATTTCGAAGCAAAGGAATGCAGTACACCAGGAGAACCTAAAATATTCCAGTCATTTATAGACTTTACTAAGTTCACTTCAGACATTCCGTCAAATAAAACTCTTCAGCTATCCCAAGACCAAAGAGTACTTACACCTATGAATTTCAAGGCATACCACGGGTCTACTTAACTCACTCCAAACCCTAATAACTCGAGTCATACTATGTCACAGCAAACCGCACTCCAAACACCTTAATCCTTCACAGCACAAAAATCACTAAGCTCGCCACTAAACCCACTCACTCAACACAACATGCAATACCTAAACACACTCCAAACGCAATAATCATATACAACATAGGATTACTTAATCAAGTTCTATTCTAAAAAACATTCACAAGATACGGACCAAAAAGCGCAAGTGAAATATATATATAAATATATTGCACTACTAATATTCAATGGTGGCCTTGGCAGCACCACGGTAAAACATAGGAGCCAAACTATGACACTACTAACCTCACCAAGAACAGATTACAAACACTTCAAACATTTTAGTCATACACTCAAGCTACCACTCTACTGTGCTCACTAGGAAAACACTACTCACATTCTCACAAAGATAACCCCTAAACCAATTAGTACGGTACACTAATCAGACCTTACAATTCTGAGTCTTACTACACCGCGCTAACACATCGATCCTTGTCACTGAGCTCCCTACTAAGGACACCAATCCAATTCAACATGCAACCAGTAATCGCACTTATCTAGCGAACACGCAATCCGCAATCTCACTAGAAACACAATAATCCAATACAGCGTATACAACTACCACATTTAATTAAAACAAAAAACACTAAGCTCGCTACTAGCACACTAATCCAATCCAACATGCAACCGCTAATCCCACATATCAAGCACAACACGCAATCCGCAAGCTCACTCAAAACACAATAATCCAACACAGCAAATACAATCACTACATCAGATTAAAAAATCACCAAGCTCGCTACTAAGCGCACTAATCAAACCAAACACGCAACCGCTAATCGCACTTATCCAGCACATGCAACCAGTAAGCTCACTCATAACACAATACCCAACACAACATAAAGAATCACTACGTTAAATTTAAAAAAAAAAAAAAAAACACTAAGCTCGGTACTAAGTACGCTAATCGAATTCAACATGCAACCAGTAAGCTCACTCGAAACACATTAATCCAACACAACACTCACAAGTCACAACCACTAAAACAAACAAAAATAACACACACACACAAAAAAAAAAAAAAGAGCGAGCGAAAACATAAAAAAAAGGCGATAAATTTATACCGCAGTAGAAATATCGTAAACGATAATAGCAGCCGCGGCCCCACGGTAATACATAGGAGCCAAGCTATGGTACCGCTCCTGGCCAGCAGTGTCCCATATCTCGAACTTGACAGTGGCATCGTTGACCGCCAGCGTCTGCGAGAAGAAGGCGGCCCCGATCGTCGATTCCTGCGCCACAACACAAACAAATCCCAAATCAAAACAGTAAAAAAAAAAAAAAGAAATTACATAAATATAAAAAAGGGGAAAAGGGGGGGGGGGACCTGGAATTCGAGGAATTGGCCCTTGACGAAGCGGAGAACGAGGCTGGATTTACCGGCACCCATGTCGCCGAGTAGAACCTGAAATAATAAAATTAAAAGAGTGAGATGTAATCATGATATGTTAAAATGATTAAAAGAGTGAGTTGGTTGGGATGATTACGAGTTTCGCGTTGAGGTTGTTTTGACCCACGGTGGCCATTTTTTTGGGGGGGGAAGGTTGACTTTTGTTGACTTTTTTGATTGTTTGGTTGGTAAGGTGGTGTTTGGTGGTGGGTGGGGAATTGGGGATGATGAGGAATTGAGGAGGAATATGATGATGTTGTTTAGTGGTAGGATTAACGTGTGTGAGACGGAGGATATACGAATTTCCTTCCTTTTTTGGTGTGGTTATGGAGTAAGGAGTCTAAGACGGTAATTTCATTATGTATCATCGAGTTATTGTAATTTCCATCTCATAGCCAAAATCTCATAAGATGACAAGTACAGTATACTGTTAATTTAAGACTCTTTTATTTTTATGAAATATTTCTCCACTTATTTTCTTTTGGAAATTACTAAGCCAAAGTAATAGAAGATTATTTTCTTAATTTTAAATAAATTTATTAATCTATTTATTAATAGATGACATCCTCTTTGAAACGTTTATCTTCAATGTTACACTTTTCATGAAAGAATCATGAAATTTTTTCGAAGGGCACACTAATTCGATGTAATTATATTGAGAAATTACGAAAAACTAGAAAAAAATTACATAAACTAGTATTTAGTTGTCATTTCAAAAAGGAAATAGCTTCCTAAATATAAAATACTTATTACTCAGTTATTTTAGTAAATTTGAACTTGAAGAAAAACTTGTAATAGAATATTTTTAACAAAGGTTTAATAGAAAAAAATAAAAATATATATATATAAATACAATGCAACTTGAAGAAAAACTTGAAATAAAATATTTAGTTGTGTTTATCGTCTGTGTTTTTTAGAAAAAGTCCAAAAAACCGACCTTAGGGGTATCGTGGATAACCTTGAAACATGGGGGTACTATCAGGAAAACGCCAAACCTCAGGGATACCTTAGATAATATCCCTATATTTAAATTGTGTTGGAAAATGATTTAAATATAAAAGGATTTCTCGTTTATGATTTAAAATGAGTTTTTAAGAGCTTTCAGAGCAATCACGAGGTGTGTTTCGGTCCACTAAGTGAAAAGTGGACCCGCCTTCAAGACTTAGAAGAGAATAAGGTAATGCGAGTCTATCGATTTGAAAGGACGACTCCACTAGGACCTTAAAATATATTTTTCATTTTATTAGTTAAGAGAAATGAAGTAATAAAAAAAAGGAAAGAAAATAAGAAAAAGGAGGCTAGCGGCCCAAATGAGCACGCTAACGGCCAAATGAGCACGCCAACGGCCCCGGGCATGAAAGCTAACGGCAGACGCCGGGACCGGCGGTTCTCTTGCCAAGACCAGCGGCCCAAAGCTCAGGGACCGATGGCCCAAGTTCAGCGGCGGCCCATGCTCAGAGACCGGCGACCCTTCAAGCTAGACCAGCTGTCCCAGCAGCCAGGGTCGACGGCCCCACCAACCATGCCCTGGGACGGCGGTCCTTCGTTTATGTTATGCGTGCCTTAGTTTGTCTTTTTGCTCTAGATTTTGTGTATTCCATACCTCTATAAATAGGGGTCTTTGCATTCCATTTTGGGGGAAGTTTTATCAACCGTGAAAAGCTTGCCTCTGCTCCCCCTCTTTTTATATTTCTCTCTCAAAGTGTTTTAAAGTACTCTTGTAAGTTCTCGAGGTCTCGAGATTTGGATTTTTGTGGAAGGAAGGTTGCGATTTTCGTCCCGTTTTCGTTGTCGTAAAGTGCTAAGGATAAAGTTGCATATGAGGGTTCCTATTCTCTAACTTATGTCTTATTAAAATGTTTATGTTATTTGATGTGTTTCAAATATGTTTAATTTGATATCGTTATTATGAGATATCGTATGAAACATGCTAGATCTACAGTTTGGTTTGATTAGTATGTTTAAGTGTTGTTAAGTGTTCTTTAGATACATGTCGTGATTTTGTTTAGATCTATGATTTTATAATCATATTTGGATTTGTTTATTTGCTTTATTAGATTAGTTTAGCATGTAAATGAATGACATGTTAAGAAATGATCACCTAATTAGATTAAGTACATGTCGTGATCACTAAGGAAAGATTCATGTAAATAGAAGTGTGATTTATTATTTATATTGTATGCTTTTGTGGTATGGTAAATGTAAAAACTTGACTTGATTTAAATTAAAAGTTATAGATAGATTAAACGCTCCTGAACTCTATCTTTGGACTAATGCCTTAAATGTATAGAGTCATGGTTTAACATCTTGACTCGTTTATAGTCATGGTGTTTTGATTCATAGTTTCCTTGTTTTCTCAAAATAAGATGACGACTCTTAAATTCGAAAATGAACGTTATCGTCTAAAGGATCGCAAAAATCCATTCAGTATCGCTAGCCTAGTGCTACATCCTCTAAACGACTAAACCTTTATCATAAGAGAGTAATGATATGGAGAAAAAAAAAAGGAAAAGAAAATTGCAACGATTTCACGAAAAGGAAAAAGACCACCTTCTACTGCCTCCAAATGTGCATAAATTGCAAAGAAGAGCCAGATTTGTACCAAAAGTTTGAAAGACATGATGTACTGATATGAGGGTTCCACCACATAAATAGTTTCTACTGCAAGAGACACCCCCCCCCCCCCAATTCCATTTCCCAGGGGAGGGAGTGGAGATGAGAACAATGATGTAATAGAGTTCTTCACTGTCAGTAAATCACATCCTGGAAATTTGAAGAGGAACCGAAGAGTCGGAACTCTCTTCTCTCCCAGGTACGTTTGGACTCTTTTCCATGTCACCGAGTTTCTGTAAGAGATGCGTTTGGCAATTCTCACCAGCCATTATTCCTGCTGCATAAGCTCCATGTACAGAGCCCTGGTGGTCCTCCATACTAACAGCCTCACCACCAAAGAAGAGGCTACCAACTGGTGCTCTCAGTCTGTCATACACATCTTCAGGCTTACCTACCAAGTCGTATGAATAACATCCAAGAGAATGAGGGTCTGTTCCCCAACGGGAAACAAGGTACTGGACCTGACAGTATAACACACATGAAGTAAGAATGTATACTTGCCAAATTACATCGAACATCATAACCATATTTACAGACAAAATATTGTGCAAAAATGCAGAATGACAGAGTACTTACAGGTTCAGTTGCATTTGGAAACATTTTCTTGAGCTGTAACATCACAAAATTTACTGCAGACTCATCTGACAGCTTCTCAAGATCATAGGCGCTCCTCCCAGCAATCATATAGACAAGTACAGGTTGTCCAACTGCCTTGTGTAGATTGAGAAAATAACCGCAGGCAAATGAATCGGGGGCCACGATTCCTAACAGTTCCACATCAGGCCAAAAAACATTGGGAAATCTCAGAGCAATCTTATTCTCATTCCCCACTCCAAGATCAGAAATTGCAGTCTTCTTCCAATCTGGCAACTTCGGCGCAAACTCAATCAAGTTGGCTTTCAAAACCCCGATAGGCACTGTTATGATTGCAGCATCAGCTATAAAATCTGTGCCATCGTCCACAGTCACCTTCACCTTATCAAGCCCATTGGAAATTTTTGTGACCCTAGTTGCCAGTTCAAAAAAGGAAAACAAATGACAATTAATGAAATATATTTGTACATATGTTTATGACTTTCCACCTTACTTTAAAAGGTGATATCCCAGTATCTACCATAATAAGTTTAACTACCCACTGTATAAAAACCAAAGGTTTATATGATCAGAAAAAAAAAATTGTAACAAAAAAATTACTGGTATTTGTGTCTTCAAAATAGATAGACCATGTGCCAGACTGCTAGAAATGTACCAGAATAGGAAAACACGAGGTCAAGTACACTTTCGCCAAAAAAAAATCATCTCTCAGCATGCAGTAAAACTATTTAGTGTAGTGAATGATCTGACTGTGTAATGTGATATTCTCTGTGGTTGAGATAGACTAGATATCCAGAAGAGCATTGGGGTGTGCCTGGGTCTTTAATGGATTTTCAACAAACACAATGCGTGGGTTTGAGATAAAGCAAAGTAGGAAAGCTGCTTTTGAGTTGTGCAATAAAAGGCTATCTTCTGGTACTTTGGATAAAGTGAAATTCCCGTATATTTCTAAGAAATACTCATTCCTTTGATTTTATTTGGGGACAAATAGTAAATTTGTCTGCCATTAAGCTAAAGCGGTGGACATTTAAGGATACCCCAATAAATCTTCGTCATAGGAATTAAGCTCACTTGTATTCTTGAACCAAAGAGGACAGTTCGTTCTCTTGTGTTTATCTAATTCTTAATCATTAGTTTCTACAAAGATTACAGAAAATGTAATAATCCTTAGGTTAGCAGAACCATGAGCAAAGTAATGAACCAGATCAAGTATCATAACCAAAGAAGCACACATCAGTAATACCAATACTTTGTGACGGGCAGGCAGAGACAGGTCGAGTAAACTCCTCGAAAAAAACCAATTCTTCTTATAATGTCTAGTGGGGTATTAGACCATATGAAAGGAGAAAGAGACATGTCAGGAGATGTGGACATTTGGTGAAATGATAATATGCACTTCAGCATAAGTTTATGAATCTACAGTTTGCATCTTCACTGCGGTCACATGTCTACTACAAAGCTCATTGTAGAATGCAAAAGGATAAAAACCTAATACATACTTTCAGCTGTGTTACAACAAAGAGCTTGAAGAAGCTGCTTAAAGTTGGTCAGATGGAAGATACAGCCAGTTATTTCGAGAGGGTAGCAAATAAACCGGATCCTCATTTATTATTTTTTACCATAGTGAAAAAAAAAATGCAGCCTTGTCTATTATGAAAAGTCATAAAAGAAGTCAATGCACTTCATGGCCCATGCAAAAATTTGCATAAAATATACGCCTTACGGAATCATATTAGCGTGGAATTTTGAAAAGGAACCAAGTTTAATAATCTTTACTAAAATCTATTACCATTATCCATTCCAATAGAACTTCATTGAAAACACAATACAAGACCAAATAGACTGTATATGAATGTGTATTCTTGGTCAAGCATTTCTAGATCGCCTATCTCACGGAACATGTACACCACATTGCTCAATGTACAGAAAGGATACCTGTGATTCAACCGTATATCAATGTCCTTTGCAAGTGCATCTATTAGAGGGTAATAACCTTGCGTCATCAGCCCATGACCTCCAGAAAGAACTTGCTCCTGCACATGACAGCCATGTGATCATTCATGAAGGAAAGGCTATTTGTATATACAACGCTGTATAAATAGCACAATGTAAAGATGTCACAAACTCACAATGACTTTATGCTTAACGGTTTCGTATTGTGGGATAGAGAATCTACAAGATGTCTAAGTGTGATTGGACCATGGTGGAGCAACTCTTGACTCATTCGAATAAAAATAATTACTAGTAAAATATAAATATGTATTAAATGAGGAAAAGAAATTACATCCGCAAAAGATAACCATCTGTACAAAAAGGGATCCAGATAAAGATGTCATGGCTAATACTTACAGCAGCGACATGTCAAAGTTGCTCGAGAACAAAGTTACAAGCTTTACAAAGGTTATATGCCAAACTAAATAAGTTTTAAAGGATAGGATCCAAGCAAACAATGAACAAGAGAGAAAAACTCGAGACATTCTTATAAAGGAATGCATACATTTCCAAAAGCATCAATGGTTCGAAGTTAGAAAGGAGTGACACAGGTTGGAAGTACGCACAAGATTTGAGAAAGGATCAAGGCAAAACCACAAACATATTCTTTCACTTTTAAGATAAGTTGCATTCCTCAACGTGACAATCTTTTAGAATGAAGAGAATTACATGATACCTAAAACACAGTCAGAAAAAGGATTACATATAACTGTATATTCTAAAAAGAAATTTAGAGGTCACTAATATTGTAGCTAAATATACAATTTTTAAATCATGAGTAACCAAGGTAAAAAATTCTTGACTACTTGGGACTTGGAAGATATAAATACATTGTGTCAATTGTAGAAGACTACACGCTTTATATACCTGATCCCAGGTTTTTAAAGATATCATATCTGCATCAGCAGCAAACCAAGCTTCCATTCTACACAAGTACCATTGTAGAACTTCATGTGCAAGTCCTTCTTGTCTACATTAACAATGTTGAAAAAATTTCATTAGTAGCAAATACGGCAATTTTTTGTGATTGCGGTTTACTTCTTTACATACCTCAGATGAGGATGCCTGTCCAGCACAATTGATATTGCTTGAAGAACAGACATGTCATCATGGTTCTCGTCCCTTACTATCTCCGTCTAGATATGTCAAGTGCCAAATAAAGTCAAGGTGTTACTGCTATAATCAGATGAAAGGAAACAAAAGAAGGAAACATTCTTAAATTTAGTGGCTTTCAAGCTAACCTCCTTAAGGATTCCTTTAAAAATTTCACCCACTTCAACGACCAACTGCTGAGGGACTTGTTTTCCATCCACAGTAAAGAGGCCATAGCTGAGAAGCCAACACCACATTCTCAAGATAATTGAACATACTTTATAGACTGAGTACTCAAGAAAAAGAATAAAATAGGTGGAAAAGAGAAATTCAGGGGGGTCACATGATGCAGGGTAATCCCAATTGCCCCCCCCCCCCCACCCAAAAAAAAAAAGAAAAAGTTTAAACATTAGTCAAACAAGAAAATCAATGTCCTCAAAACCAGATGTCCAATAAGCTCATCAAGCTGCCTCAAGAAATGGACACAATACCATGTCAAAAATGATATGCAGAGGGCACACAGATAAGGGACATAGAAAGTACCTTTCAAGATCATGGTCATACAGCACGGAATTATCACCACTTGTACGGTATAATTTAAGCCCCAGATAACGTATCAAAGGAGCCAACGGATTCTCATTGCAAACACCATGTAACCTAAATGCAATATTAATTAGATTATTATAATTGTAATTATCTATTAATAAGTTCAAATTTTTACTCGCTTAAATCTACAGCTGAAGGAATACAAATGAACCTATTTACAAGGCAGTACAAGAAGACGAGCAGAGTATAGCGAATAACTATGCATACAGGAACTTAAAAATATATTCATGATCTCCAACCTACTTTAACATAGGTTTTATTAAGCGCAAGTCAGCACAAGAAGCTGAGGTATGTGATCCTGGAGCATAAGAACTAAATTCGGATTGAAAAACACCTCTTTGATTTCCCCTTCGCCCCACCTAGAAAGGGTGCATAGGTCAATCATATATTAAGGAAGTCCACGGTTCTATACTGTTGTTTGGACAGGCTTGAACCATGAGTATTTACATACATTGGATTCTTCATCAATTTCATCTACAATTAAACCATGAAGAGAACTCTTGGCGTTGTGACGTGTACAAATGGCTCACTAGGACCTCTCTCTTCAGTCTTGTTCTATACACTGTTTTCTCTCTCTGTTTCATCAGGTTTTTTAGTAGATTGATTTATTCTGAACTTTTCTACTACTTCTCTGAACTTCCCTAAGAGGCTAATATTCTTTGATTCAAAGTTAATTGTTCTGCACTTTTATGAAAAAACATTATATAAAAATGGTGTACAGAACTTGGCCTTGAAACATCTTTTCTAACATGTGCATTATGTACAGACATAACAACGAGGATACTCCAGCTGACTCAACTTTTGTGGAAGCACCTCTTTAAGTTAGAGAAGAGCATTGGGCCTGCTAAGGAGAAGTAATGGAACACCTACAGGTTGGTTATGTAAACCTAGCAGGAATGTCAGAGAACAAAATACTGTCATGATCAGCTGTTAGAGCTAGTTTTGAAAGTGTTCAGTTGGGGCAAAAACAAACATCATATGGTTTTTGTGATGTCTTGTCCCCTATATTACTTCTGGGGAAAAGTCACTACAATTTAGCCACCTGATGGGCTAAGGCACCTGCGTTCACAGAATTTTTTATTAATAATTTACGACGAAACTGGTGTGTATAGTAAGTAGTTTTCTTGAGAGGATTCTTGTCCTCCTACTCTGACTCCTCTTTTCCTTTTTCTTTTGATCCTATTTTCTCAATTCTAAAAATAATAATATCTTTATTAAAAACCAGAATTAGATATCTCCGTTCTCCAGGCTACAAAGTCAGGACCAGGCAATCAGTTCTGAAAATAGCAACCTTAGTTGGACTACTACAGAAAGGTTTTTAAATACAATTGATTCACTTAGTGTAAATACTCTTTCCTTTTTGCATATTAATGCAACAGCTAACTGGTTGTTCCCATTGCACAATTCCACTTCCATAACCCATGGCAAAAAGAGTTCATCAATCATGCAGTATGAAATCTCAAATTTCACTTTGACTAAAAGCAATTTATTAGTCACAAAAGACAATATTGATGAAGTAAACATATTCTATGTAGTCCAGAGCCACAAAAAGGTCACGGTAAAGCGGGAGTGGGGTGGGGTGGGGTGGGGGGTGGACACTCTGATATGTGCCACAAAATCTTCAAAGCAGAAAGCACAAGCATCTGTGCCCACTTAACCTAGAAAAAAGGGAAACAGTATCTATCCTCACTTATCTATCAATGTAGTGAAAGAAGTAATAGAGTCTACAGAAACTTGCCATGAGGCTCCCATGTCAACTGGACAGCCAAAAGAGTAATCAGTATGAATTCGGCCACCAAGTCTGTCACGTGACTCCAACAAAAGCACCTAAACAAGATGACATGGTAGTACGGACCATAATAAGCAATAGAAGGAAAATGGAACACAAAACCAACTGCATGACAGACTATGCACAGGATAAGCTCACCTGAAAAGATGCATTTACAAGAAAACGAGCAGCAGCCACTCCAGAGATACCACCACCAATCACGATAATGGAAGGAGTTGGACATGAAATCCTCTCAATGACTCCAGCATTCGAGGCTGCATGCAAATGAGAGATAAGCATATGTCAACAAATGCATAGATAATATGCCCAAGTGAATGCAGGAACTCAGGAAGTCCAGCATAGACGAGTACTCCCCTACTACATTAAAAACAGAAAGGCTAAAAGGGTCAAGTAAAAATTGACTCAAAATTTCTACCCCCACCTTAAAATTTCAGGCCCCATTTTTATTGTGATTGTTCCAACTTCCAACATAGATCACTTTCTAACTCAAAATAATGTATGATGTCCCACTCTACCTTTATTTTATAATAATCATGCAAGTCAAAATGAGTAATGATGAGGACACGTCGCCACATTCTACCTCCATTGCGAAGAAAGTCCACTTTTTTTCTTTAGGGCAGAGGGAGTACTAGATAACGTCCATTATATTAACACTTGCTCCATTCCGCTCTTAACAAACATTGCACCTCACTTCTAAATGTAGCCTACGAAACTTTGGATCGGATGGAGTACTTGCTTTCGTCGAAATTCTCCCTTTCTCCCTAAACTAGTGTACTTTAACAAGTCCTTCCTTCACAACTCTTACGATGGACAATTACATTGTTTTTTCTATACTACAATTGTTCCAAAACTCCGAAAAAATGAATCTTTTCCATCCTTCCCTTCTAAATTCCATCCGGCGAATAAATCTAAACAAAAAATTAACCAAAGAGCCAAAATGCTATCCAATTTATATCGTATTAAATAAAACACCACATAGAATCACAATCCTCATAAAACACATATACTATCATCATTCCCCAAAAAAAGTCCAAACAATTGACTTTTGATTAATCCTTAAAATCCATCCAATTCGTCTTGGGAGAAACCGTCTACTTAAAAGTCTCTGTTTACTCAAAGTGAGTAGACGTAGCCATGCTGGCCCAACAAAGGTAATATATCTCTGATTTGACTTGGACTCTAATTTAGCTTGCAGGGAGCTCGTCTACTTTTATCATAAAAGTTCACATTACGACGGCAAAGAAGATCAAACAATAAAACAATCATCGCATGCATGATGAATATCGCAAAACCAAAATAAAAGCACAATTCTCACCAATCCAACAAAAACCCACATGAAAAATGAAAGCTTTAAGAAGAAAAAAGAGAGTGAGAGGACAAACCGTCCAAAATAGGATCAGACAGGGGCGAATCAGACTCTTCCATCACAAACTTCCCGCAACAATGGAATAAATAAAATCAAAAAATACGGACGAAAATAGTTTGTTTTTGTGAGGAAACAATCAAATAAATGGTAAATAAGATAAAGGGTGTATAGGATTGAGGAAATTGGAAGGAAAAAAGAGGAAAAGGAGAATGCCGGGGCAATTGTGAATGTTAGTGGAACAACGAAGCTTAGCAAACCAGCTCATGTGATGTGGATGTGGATGGTATTGTCAAGTTATATCTTCTTCTTCTACTTCTTCCCGGTTGCATAGATCGTGTGTGTTTATTGATCGATGCTTAATTGTATGATTACTTATGTGTGTACTCTGTTTTTCTTTGGTGATCAGGGGATATTATGATATGATATGTTACGACTCCCGCAAGGTTACCGAACTTTTCACTTTTATAGTAGTATTGTTTTGTTGTTTTGGTTTTTTGGTTCTGTTAGTAGGAAAGTGCCGGCCTCCTAAGGGGTGGGTCCATCCACTTGGGTTGGGGTCCTCAAACTATTTTTTTTTTTTTTTTAACCAAAAGCACTTTGATCAACTGGTAAGGGGTTGTTCTAACTTGAATAGAGGTATCAGGTTCGAGACCGTGGAAATGCAAAAGTGTCAAAATTCAGTGGAAGAGCTTTGCCGCCCTAGTGGTCCTACCCGGCTCGAGTTCTGACTAAACCGGATGGTGATAAAAAAAAAAAAAAACATCTTTGTTTTTATAGTTGGCAGATTGGTTTAGGGGTAGGGACTAGGGAGATCGGGAGATGTTAGAGACCAGTCGGGTGTAGATCTGAGCAATGTGTCGACCATCACAACTAGTCTCGTTGTAGTGGGGTCGGGTCAATTTCTTCGTGGGTCAACTGCAGCATGAATAATAATGGTCAAAATTATATTTATTCGGTTTTAAAAAGTCCGATCGGGTCAAGGCTAGTCCGTCCCACCCCGTTTAACTTTGATAAGCACGCCACGTTGATCATGTCTAGTCAAATGGTTACCATTTTTACCAAGGTGATGTAGACTTGGATGGTTATCGATTCGGTAACCACTTTTTTGCATATTTTTCTTTTATTTTAAAGTTTAAAAAGAATTTGCAAATTCATATGACAGGGGAGCAACTAAATTAGTAACCACCCGGTGACTGTATATGATTTTTCTTAGGGATTAGGGTTGTGTATAGTTAAGTATACAATCAAATGTATAGATCAGGGACAAATTTGCATTCTTGCATTATCTAACCTTAATTTCCTACCTAGTTCCCCCTCCTCTTTCCCTCTATCTCTCTCCTGACAGCACTATTGGGAAGCAACCTTGCCAACCGACTCCTCCTAACCGACAACGCCGCTACATGACCATCACCACCACTTGATAATTTTTAACCGAAAGTTTTGTATTAGACTGTATAATTTCAACTTAAAATTAGATTCATTAAAGTGATCATGATTTGACATAAAATGGTTATTTGATTTTTCTATACGTAGTTATGAAGATTTTTTTCTAAAATGCAAATACTTTTTTAATATACAAATACGTTTTTTAATGTACAAATACGTAGTGGCAAGTTTAAACAGCATGCGTCCAAGGATTCAGGATATATCGGATAACGCTGAACAGTGAACTTGAGGTTAGACGAGAACTTACATTTTCTGATATTTTCATGAATCCAAGTTGCACATAGTGTAGTCGACTTCTCATTTCGCAATAAGGACATGGGAATGTTTACGTAGAGCACTCTTTGCAAACTAAACAGATCCTTTCTTTGCTTTGAGTAACCATAACTTTCGAACAACTAGACAAACCAAAAAATAAGGTTTTTGACACCCAAAACGTAAGTGTTGACAAAGACAATAGTACCCCTTTTTCTACGGTATCTAAACAAATCTTTGAAGAAAAGTAAGACAAAGTGTAGCGCTTGAGTTCGAATATTCCATGAATTATGCAATCCCGTTCGTACCAGTTCCCCTTTTCGGTGGTCACATCACATGCAAGTATGCAACTATATATGCACAGCTGTGACGCTAGAATAGCATTGTGATGGCTAGCGTTGTGATGGCTGAAGACAACCTTCCTAGCTCCTGCCTCCTTATATATTCCTTATCCTTGCATATATATATAAATTACTGATGAGATAAAATATTGCGAAATAATTATGATCCCATTCAAGTTACACAAATTAACCTTGAAACTTATAGTTTATGGGACCAAAACAATGAATAATCAAATGCCACTTGCTTTTGCTGAGGGATTCCAACTAGACTATGACGCATCAAGATGAGCCGTAATGAATGAGCGGACCTTATGCGTAAATCTTCCTAGATATGGTCCATTTGCACGATCCTAAACAAAACTTAGAACAAGGGTAATACAAGCGTAAGAGATAGTTGTACAAACTACAACTACAAAGACAACCAAGGGAAAAGGAAAGCTCGCAAGAGACAGTTAGTTGCCCTTTCTGACTGACTTCTCGTGGAACATGAGGACAGGCATACAATGATAATGGTAGTTTCACAGTCACAGTAATTTTAATAAGACCTGGTAAGTGATAGCCCGGGGATTTTTTCTATCAACGATGGCCGTTGCTTGTTATGTCAGACCATGGACTACTACACTACTTTCTGCAATGTCTGTCAGATCAGACAATATCAGCTCCTAGCCTCTTCAAATTGCCACAGGGTCGCCATTGCTGGCAAATTATCTTCTTCAGCATCTATAAAGCACGCAGAAGAAGAATTTTAATATTAACCGCCCCGACCCACAGTTCTGTACGAATAAAAAAATATATAGCCTTCTACAGAGTATTCATGTCAAGAATGGTATTATGGTAAACACTTTGTCAATCTAAGACGGTATTATATAAAGCATCTTCAGTCCTCCAATAATCAGAATTCCTGGATTAAGCTATCAATTGCCGTAGCACCGAGCTTCAGCTGTTGAGACGTAAACAGAAAAATTGATATGTAATCAGAACTTCGGAATTAAACCATCAATCGTTTGAAGCTGAGATGTAATCCATCAGAACTGACAAGATGCCAATGAACCAGTAAGAAAGAGATGCCTATGGCCTTCAACAACACAAATAAACAATGATTCAGGCATCACACAGCATATTCACAATTGCATATCTATATCCCATACCAAAAATGTTCAAATGATCCACATGTACATGATCAGAGGCTCAGAGCTATGATGTCGGGGAGCCCTGGCCACGGAGCTTCCATCAAGTTTAAGAAAATGAAACAAGAATCTGCCAGCCCAAGTTGCAAACAAGTCACTCCTGCCAAGACAACTTTTCAAAGCATCCAACACAATTTTTTCTCTCTTTTCAAAGGAGATCACAGTTACAACTTTCAGCTACTATCGGAAAAGCTGACCAGCCAACTCAACCTGCCATTGACTGCTTGGAACACGACAGTAATGTGCAATTGAATACAAATATGGCAGACACTCAAAAGAGAGACATGCTTGATCTTAGGCAAAATAACTGATTGAAAACGATACATACTCGAGGAAGTACATTAGACTGTTACATGTGCAATTGAATATAAATATGGCAGCCACTCAAAAAGAGACATACATGATTTTAGGAAAAAAAAAACTGATAGAAAACGATACATACTCAGGGAAGTACATTAGACTGTTGTACAGATACATTAACCAAACATATCGTTGCAAGTGTTTAAACACCTCACGCAGACCTAATAGCGCTCACCAACCCTAGTTTCACAACCTCCGTAACTCCCAAAACTAATAGGAGACTCAGATACTGCACATAATTCAGAAATACACTTTCAAGTACAAAGATGTTCAGAAGGATACACGAACGCCAAGTAGTGTCATGAACTGAGAAATGAATTCCGGGTGCCCTGGCCAAGCAGCTCCTGTCACCAAGTTTCCGTCAGTGAAACAACGGTTTATCGGCTCAGGTTCCAACCAGTTTGCTCCAGCTAAGACAACATTGAGCTTCACAGCAGGGTAAGCGGTACATTTCTTCCCCTACAGAGAAAACCACCAAGGTTCAGATTCTTAATCAGAGCAAGAAAATTTAATCAGGACTAAACAACATTCTACCGATTTTATTTTTTCTGAGAACTAATAGTGAAGTACGTGACAAGTTTCACTTGAGCATACTGACACATAAGTCACATAAGTACGAAATTAGAAGCCCTTCAAATCAGAAAATAATATACAGCCAAGACAAATGGAGTAGAGCATTTAAATTAACTAGAAGTAATTTCTATCCAATTTTCTTTTCTGACAACTAATAGATACTTACAAAGATACACTTCCGTCACAAAAATAGGAAAATTCGAACTGGCTCTACAGCCACGAACAAAATGGCATGAACAATCAATCTAACTCCTAGTAAAGCTACATAATGCCTGGCAATAGGATACACACTCCTCCTCTCCGCCCCCTCCCCAAAAAATATAAAAATATATTAAGTAATAAGTAGAAGCAGTAGTTCAGTTACTTCAGTAACTATGTAAACTTGTAAAGGACATGGAAAAATAAACTTTAATAGCTACTGAATTTGCAAGACCTTATATGGTATCCTTAGTCTCTACTACTTTCTAGCTAGTAACCTTGTCTTCAATCTTTACAGTATGTTTCAACTTTCAAAGTGCAAGATCAGGGAAAAAATGAAGAGTAGCACTGACATAGGTAAATTTCCTATTAAAGAGATATAATAGATGCACATCTTAAAAGCTTCAAGGAGATCATAGCAAATAGCAAGCCAACTTCATGAGGACAGAGTCCAGAAAAGGAACAAAAACTTAACAGGAATTCTCTAAAAGACATTTGGCAAACCAAATTTCAAGAAACAGACAAACGACAAGCTTCTTGATAGATAAAGAAGGAAGTACCTTGAGAACACCCGCTGCAGACAAAATCTGTTGTCCATGGCAAATCGATGCAACTGGCTTTCCAGCTTCCATGAAACTCTTCACTAATGCAAGAACATTATCATCTAAAGCAAGGTACTCCGGGGCCCGGCCTCCAGGGATTACAAGGCCATCATAACTTGAGACGTCTATAGCATCAAAGCTAGCTGTCAATGTGAAATCATGGCCAGGCTTCTCACTGTATGTTTGGTCACCTTCAAAATCATGTACAGCAGTTAGACAAGAATCCCCCTGCTTCTTCTTTGGGCAGACTGCATCAACATGACATCCTAGAGCTTGTAGAGACTGGAATGGAACCTTAACCTCATAATCTTCCATGAAATCCTATCCAAAAGAAAAAATAGGAATATGAGCTCGTTATAAACAGCTTTGCATATATGACTCACCACAAAAGAACCCAAGAGAATGTACAATATCTCCCTTGCAATTTGGTGGAAGAATCTAGAGGAGAAAATCTTCAGATCAGATTTCAACAAGATACCCTCTCATGACAACGACATAAGTGCTAGAAGAGAAGGGATTTTGAGCCTTCTCTCTACTCCCCTCCTATTCTTCTCTACCCTCTCATCTGGATACCCTTTACAAACACTATCAAAAAATAGAAGATGTACAGAGTTCAAAAAATAGAAGAGTTCAAAAAATAGAAGATGTACAGAGTTCTGGACAACTTGGCAACCTCATACTCAATACCACCCAAAGAATCCAAGTACACCCACTCACTCAAGGGATTTCGGATGGTGTCACTCACACAACTCTCACACTGATTATGGACTCACACTTTTCACCCTTGAAGGTAGTCTCACACTACTTCTCTTGTGTGCACTCTCTTCTCCAAGCAGCACTGGCCGAATCACTGGCTAAGTTCCCTAGAAGAATTAAAGCCATATAATGTGTCGCATAACATCATAAATACAAGCTGTAATTGCATTTTGCTGCTCCTGATAACAAAATCCAACGCAACCTGTGCTTGGAAGTCAAAGCTCATTTAATCCCCTTAGATAGTCCACTTCACCAGAACGTTAATGAGACATGAATTCATCTCACGGCAACTAAAGTTATCTTCCTCCCTTCTATTTTCTCATTATTAATATTCATTGGAAATACAAATTGATACTGAACTATACTTACCCCACAAAGAAACAGTATCCTTTTATCTGACCCCCTTATGACGCCTCCGAGTGCCTTTAGAAATAGTTGAATAAACTCAGGATGCCCCTCATAGGTGGCACCAGTTATGAGACTGCCATCAACTACACAAGCATCCATGCTTTCAGGTTCCACCCAATGAGCCCCAGCAGCTACAAGTACAGGTTTCACAGCAGGATATGCTGTACATTTACGACCTTTAACGCAGTCAGCAGCAGCCAGGATCAACTGCCCGTGGCATATGGATGCAATTGGCTTCCCAGACGAAGAAAATTTGCGAACCAAATCCACAACAGATCCATTCATTGCAAGATATTCTGGGGCCCTCCCCCCAGGAATGACCAACCCATCATATTTGCTTGCATCAATCTCACCAAAGGTTGCATTAAGGGTAAAGTTGTGACCTCGAGTTTCTGTATAAGTCTTCAAGCAAGACAAAGGAGAAAACAGTAACATAAGCCTCCTATATTCATGAAAAGGATAACAGATTAAAATGTGAACTAAACTTCAAAATCATAAATGCATGCCTAACTTACATGAACAAAAGGCGCAAAAACCCACAACACGCTGACCAGCTAGGAATACAAGGCATAAGCTAAAAAGTTGACAAGCTATACTAAAGATCCTTGTCTCCTCATGGCATTGACTATAACGCATGGGATTTCTAAGAAGCTATAAACAGATTCCAGATGAAGAACTATACGTGGAAAGGAAAGATATAAAACTGCTGCCATCATGATGACAATACATATCAGAAGCAGGAAAATATCGTCATGATGTTGGGTTTTTAGAACAAACAGAAGAAAAGAAAGGAGTAGAGTAAAGAAAATGAACTGCTACATTTCATTGATTGATAATAAAAACATACGTACATATGATTCTTAAATACAAGAGTTTCATAAAATATTAACTACCCATGATTTCCACTAAGATAAAACATGATAAAGTTAACAGACTCACAACACTCCACTAATATAGACTCCCTAAAATAAAGGAAACTAACTTTGAATCAATATTTCAACACATGACACCAGATACCAAACCTAGGGGCACAACTTTGATGAAGGGTAGAAAGAGACAAGATGAACAACCTTGAAATTTGTCATTCCAGAACCTCAAGTTACCAAATGGCACCAGTTCTTAACAGCGGAAGCATCATTTAATTAACTTCAATGAAATTAGAAGCTATTTTCTTTACAGAATTGCAGTTGGATTCAGTTGATATTTACCCTCAATCAAATTCTTACTAATCTAAGTGATTTTAATCTTTACTCTAAAAAAAACTTTGAAAGTCGTTCTTTATGTTTCCTCTACTTCATACTCAGCAATACCACCATTTTCCAGTACGAAATAGCTATATGTCCATATTTGGTGGAAATATACACATATATATTGCTTATCACAGGTCAAATTGTTTGATCTACGTCGCAATCAAATGCCTGAATGTGGTATCACCAAGGAATCATATCTCGGCTTAGGTAGATATTATGGTTGCGGCTGTAACAGTCGAATCGCGGTTGTTGCAACTAAATCACAGCCCCTATAACCTGAGTATGTGGTGACCTCAACTACTTTTACGTACCGGCAAATACAACATGTTGCATAGCCAAAATTCAGTAAATGCTTTTAAACAGTATTCGTATATATACATCCTTGTTACACAAAAATTAAATAATTGTCTAGTATTCTACCTGTGTGTGTTCATCGAAAGGTCGTAGGAGCTAGTGCCTAGAGTGCCTAAAAGTTAATTGGGCTTCAAGTTAATAGGTACTGTGTTGTATCTTGAGTTCACGGAAACGCAATTATCGTAATATCTTTTCATATAACTAGGAAGTAGGAAGTACCCAAGCTTGTGAGTTTGTGTCACACGATGTTTTTTATGCTATCTAAAGTCCAAAAACCGCTTTTCGCTGTTTTACGGCACTAGTCTAGATAATTTTGCAGCGTCTGAACTTCGAAGGGGTGCATAGGTTCTTGTCCCATATGCTCCGTATTACACATGCTCATCATGTTCCAAGTGACCATATATTAAACAGAAACAAAACCATCTAACAATAACTATCCACAGAATATAGCAGGAATACAAATGAGTTCAGAGAAACTGCATCCATCTTAAACCATTAACAAAATAAATCGCATTTGGGAGGGGGAGGAAGATAAACAGCAAAATGCAACAAGGTTTTCCCAGAAATTGTTATAAATGTGAAAATGTTTCAGAAAACCACTACCAAAACAAAAAGGACATGTCATACTAATGGAGATATATGGAATATGTATATATTCCATACGAATATAATTAAGATATTATATGAAATAATATTAGGAGATATTATAGAATATTATGAGGTAGAAGTTTAGGAGAGTTTATTATTCTTTAGAAATTGCTTTCTTGTAGGAGTTGTATTATGCTCCTATATATACATGTACTCACCCATCATTATTGACACGAACGAATGAATACAAGAACCCTTTGAATTCATCACATACCAGTTTAGATTTAACATCAATAATATACTATCACATCGAGCACAATTGTTCAAGACAACCAAGATCTGAGCCTTAGACAAGGAAAGCAAAATTTTATGTTTTAAAGAAAGCTTCAGCCTATGTTTTGACGATTGACAATTACTCTTGTCACGTTGCTCGAACACTCTCACATCGTTCGTCAAGACCATCTCTCTTTGTGAGATTAAAAGGATAAAAATAGCTCTATTTGTCTTTTTTTTTTTTTGTTCTCATCTCCTTACCTCGTCCTTACATCTCACCATATCATTTATTGTCAATGATCTCCATCTATATCTAAATCACCTCTCCTTCCTGAAACGACTTCTCACCATCTTTTCCCCATGCCAAACTTATCATGGATCCTCCCTAACCATGAATCACGACCCTTTTCTCCTTCCACCATACACGTATATCTCTTTCTTTTTCTACTATTATTTTCAACCCTACAACTCATCTACGGCCACAACGAAAAATGGATTAATGCAGTTGCGCCACCACTCTCCCACCCCCTCCACGCCTAAACCTCAGCAACAACACCAAAAACATCTCCGTCTCCTTTCACACTATATAAATACCTTTTCTACTTCAAATAGAATTCCTTCACATCCTACAAGATTAGACTATTTTAATCAAAATTATTGCACACTTCAACCTCCTAGCAAATAAACAACATGCATTCAGAAACGGAGCGAGTACCAAGTAAAACTCATTGAAAATGATCTACATTTCGGCGACAAACATACAAGCACTCCCAACGCTTAATCACAGTAATACAAGTCAGCCTCCTAACCTAAGACAAAACCACAAGATTTCCTTCGCCAAACAAACAGATTACGAAAGACAACAAAGTCCACTCCTTCAACTTAACAACTGTATTCGCATAGGTCAGCCACAAATGTTTGGAAGAGACCGTCTACTTCTATGTTAAAAATAGAGAAGATCAAATATTTCAAGCTCCTCGCAAGCCCAAGCCAAATTAGAGGTATATTTCCTTGTTGGGACAGCAAGGGTTTCGTCTACTTCTATCATAAAAGTAGACTGTCTCTCCCAAGACCAACTGTTATTCTGTTAACCAGCTATCACAAATCAATACAAACCATAAACCACAATGTATCAAAGCTTAAGCTATCATCAAATCACACTTAACCGTAGCTTTTTCAATCACCAAAAAGTCTTCGATGAGCTTATCCCACGGTGAGACGCTTTCAAAAGTAACATTGCCTCGAAACGTGCACCATTACTTTCGAAAAATAATCATAACTTTCCAAAACCTCATACAAAACCCACTTAAAATTCATAAAAGCAAACTTAAAAAACACAAGCACATACCCAAAAAAAAATGAACAAACAAAACCAACAAAAAAGCGTACTTAATCAAACAAAAAATACAAACATTAAAAAAAAAACATACTTGATGAGTAGAAACTTGGTGCACAGCAGTACGACAAACATCCCCGGCTTTTTTGTCGGGACATACGGCGTCCACGTGGACGCCGTATGCCAAAAGCGCCTGAAATGGCACCATTGCCTGGACAACAACAGTAAATATATATATAAATAACAGTTTTAACTAACACCAACAAAATATATCACCATAATACATAAAGCATGCATCTTGTAAGTAAGTGTAAGATGAAAGACCTCGTAATCTTCCATATAGTCGCCGCATAGTAAGAGGACTTTTTTCGGTGCATTTTTGTCTGCCATTTTTTTTGTTTAGCTCGAGAGTGTTCGGTGATGATGATGGATTTTTTTGAGGGGGGTAGAATAAATAGGAGATTTTTGGTGAGTTAATGGACGATATTGTCCTCTGTGTGAGAGGATTTGTGGGGTAAGATGTGGATATTTTTGTAGTTTGGGTGTAATGTTGGAGGGTAA
>CAAKMY010094171.1:0-11675 GCA_901111285.1 Corrigiola litoralis | reverse complement strand
AAATACCAATACTACATCATTTGTCTATATGATGAGAAAATAGATTTTCCATGATATTGGTCACTACAATTTTGTAAATGTCTCTAGTACGCTTAGTGGTCTAATATCGTTAGTGCAAAACGCTATTAGGACTTCTTTGTATCCCAAAGACTAATTCATATAGCCTGGATGCATAGGGGGCGAATTGAGTCTTTAGGACAGCGTACTTGTACGTGCCTAGAAGCCATCTAACTTACCATAATGAACCCCTATTTTTCTACAATCTAAAGACTCAATAATCGTGATTATGGTTGTCGACATGGCTGTACGGTGTTCCCAAAATTGCAGTGGAAGTTGGCTATGATCAGATAAGTAATTGTTGTATCTTTTACATGAAAATGCTTACGGTTCCTGATTTGTTTCAAAAACATGCATGTGTTGCTGTCGTTTTCTTGGAACGATTTATAGAATGGTCTCATGTATAAAACTTGCATTCTATGTTTGACATGTTGACATGGATAATTTGTACATGTCATATTTTCAGAAGAGATGTGTATGTTGGCTGCCCAAAGGCATAATGAATACCGTTTCTATATTTTTACCTTTTGAAATAAAATATGAAAGGGCAGTAGTTACCATAATGAACCCCTATTTATCAACACTCTTGAACAAAAGCAAGGTAAATAACTCACATCAATCAACATTTTGTCGATTTCACATATGTCGATTTGCTCCAATGAAGGATGCCGTGATGCTTCACGCAAAATCTCACCATCTCCTCCTCCGATCACCAATAGCTGAATTATCAAGATACCGAAGGAGATAAATAGTTGGTACTATGAGATATGAATTTTAATATACAGAGTAGAACTTGGAGACTTTGACGAGGAAGGACGGAAGACCTTCTTCGGCTTTGGGATGGAACAAAGAGGCAGGTGAGTCATCATCTCTTGGTAGGCACACTCATCCTTCTCACTTAGCTGAAGCGAGCCGTTCAGAATCACTATCTTCCCATATGTGGAAGTCTTTAGAAATCATAACCAAACATAGTCATGAGTTAAGTGTGATATATGAACTTCTACTAGTTATAACTTTTACCATTATTGATCATAAGACCATTGTGCAAGTATATGTAGAGAGGCTAATTGGCCTGTACCTCAAGGACAAGAAAATCCTGATATTCCGACTTCCCTTCGAATAAGACTTTGTCAATTTTATAGTGATGTGCTTCACCTGAACATAATTGACAAAGAAACCTGAACATTGAAGTTTTGAACCTTTGTGGGTTGCCTAGATCACTTTTTCAGTTACATATATCGGTGAATAACCAGCATTTCTTGCAAAATTTTGGTGGAATATATTACCTCTTATCAGGGGTGGATCCTTGGGGGTTCGTGGGGGTGCAATCGAACCCCTCGGACTTCGGAAAAAAATTGAGAAATGTGACTTCCTTACCGTTTTCTAATTCAAATAAAAAAAAAAACACTTACACTAATATCATAATTAGCTCCTTGGCTCAATGGTAGATGTTAGTTTTGGTAAGGAGTTGTGTAGTAGAACCTATGTTCAAGACCCAATTGAAACATTTTTTTTTCAAATTTCCCTTTGATTTATATTCCGCACCCCCCGTGCCGAATTCCTGAATCCGCCACTGCCTCTTATGCAATAATCTAGCTCTATATGATGCCATGGACTAGTTAATTGAAAAATCTTCTTCTAGCTAAATCTTAGATTTAATGTTCTTGTAAGCCTTTAAAAAGTTAAGCCGGCGTATTTTGAGAGTTAATCAGGTTCAACTGAAACTTATTAAGGAGATCAAATAACAATTAACATAGCTTATTTAGGAGATCAAATAAAGATTATAACATAGTTAATAATCATGCTACTTACTACAGACCTATAGTTTGCGGTAGAAAAGACTAATATGGAGGGGGTTGTGTATAATTAATTCAATTTGAATAATTAGCATTATATAAGTTAACGTGATGGGAGCCAATACCTCGTAATGGTAATTAAATAGATCTCCTTCCATGACATTCTATCTTTCTCCTAATTTCTCTCCATTTTTGCGTTAAGAGGGATGTATGGTGATTAAATTACACTTTCTCTACTAAGAGAGCATTTATTGTTTGAAGACTTAGCTCGTAAGTCCTAACCATTCAAGATGTTTCCTCTTCCATTACTTCCTTTCTCCTACGCAATAGCTATTGTTCTACATGGTCATTGTCCTCTGGTGAGCTATTCAAAAAGTTCTTTTATAGCATGAGACTAACAATAGGCCGCCTCTTTGTCAAAAAAAAAAAAAAACAACAAAACAATAGGCCAACCAACATGTACTTGGTTTGTAGCTAGAGACCTCTTATCTTTGATAGGGTCTAAAATTAGCAAATGAGACATTAAACTTGAATTTGAATTTGCCAAGTTGAGATTGAATTATATCCAATTTTAGTTCGGATTGATCAGGTTATGTTCAAACTCAGTTTGTGTGTGTGCATTTTGTCACAAATTAAGTTCAAGTCGATTTTGTTCAGATTGGATCGATCTACATCACTTTATTTTGAATATTAGATAGGACTTCATTCGAGCAATTTTAATCGTGTCATTTTGAGTTTAATCAGTTTTGCCAGGTTTAATTTGGTTATACTTGGGGCCTTAAACTTCCAATGCCAGACTAATTGGGCCAAATGGCCCAAATTTTGTAGCCCACTCCAATGTTTACCTACAACTTTTTTTTTTTAAATCAAAGCAATTATGTAATCACTTCTTACGTACTCAACTCAACAAGTTATCAAATTGTCAATGTCATTTCATCACATAATCAAAATTTGCATATGTAGTTACACATTAATCTAAATCTATACATCAAACATGAAACCAATAGAAGTATAGAACAAGATGATGTTTTTTTTTGAAATAGATGAACTTGATCTATTATGTGTTCAATTTGATTTGTCCATGGAACAACTAGTCTAAAAGTTGGTCTACATAGTGAGTTTAGCAAAGTTCAGTGCCATTGAAAATGAACCCTTTTTTTATGTTGAAAGTTAGTATATGATACTAAAAGGTTTATCCATAAGATATATGAGACCTTCACAGCGCTTAAGTTCTCCTAACGTTGTTCAATCTCAAAAGGCACTAAGCTAGTGAAATGAAAATAATTTCCGGTTACTAAATTGGGTCAACTTTAAGATTATGGTCATTGGTCATGCTCCTTGATGTCATTCATAACCAAAATTGAAAATGAAAGAAATTACATACCGGGCCACAATTCTGAAAAATCAGCATACCATCCAGGAGCCGAAGTAGGCAAAATACATCCACCGTTTTTTTTGTCCTCATTTTCTTCAAGTTCAAGATCACTAGATGTGGCTTTCTTGCTATTATCAATTACCATTTCTTGCAACTTTTCAAGACAGTTTTCAGTAGCAGCAACTGAACTATCCTGATCGTTCAACATTTTGTGTTCTGTTAAAAAAGAGATGAAAAGCTAAGGGAATTAATTCTTTTTGGTACTACAAAAACCAAGGGAATGTGATGGATGCATGAGTATGAAGATTGAACCAAATAAATAGTCAAACAAGACTGGCCTTTTATGGAACACGCGTCTCCTCAGTACGTTACTTTCTCAACAAAATAAGGCCTATTGTTTCTTATAAGGTCGTGGATCAAGTTCAAATTTTCATGATTTCTTACCTTTCTTAATATCTTGCTCATCACTAGAGGTACTTTGCCAAATTAGCACAATCCCTATCTTAGTTTATGATTTTTTTGAATTATTTTAGTTTATGAATTAAAAGATACAAAAGGATATGCATACACGTACCTTTGCCAAATAAATCTTACCCTATTGGTAAATCTCCTATAATTGATACAAGATCCTCCTTGCTAATACTCCTTTGGTTTAGTCTAGATTCTAGCCGGATAGGATCAAAAGGGCGTCAAAACTCCCCCTCACGAGTTCTAATATTGCTACATGCACAAGGTCGTTCTAATGCGTAAGCTACAAATTTGTACTAGCAATTATAAATTAGTACCTTTTGTTTAAGCTTCTGATCATGTTTAGATAGCTTTTTATCTAATACTTAAGAATTGAAGATATTAACGATATTCATTGGTTACTTCTATCGTTATTCCATCATGTTGATGTTGGTGTACGAACGTATTGTAAAGCAAATATAGATGAAAAAAAATCTACAGGGTCCTTGTGAGAAGATTTAGGAAGGCGCTATGTATTCTTACTGTTACCTGATCCTGCTGTTGATTACTAGATTGTTGATCATGCTTATGGTGTCGATCGCAAATTGCATTGACTCTTAAGAACCTGTTCGAGACTGACACCAAAAAAAAAAAAAAAAAAAATTCTGTTCGAGACTAGTACGTACACCCCTTCCTTGTGAAAGATCCAAATATTCAGTCTAGGGCTATTGCTCCGACCTTCGTCGTCTTATCTAGCTCCTTTCTCTGCTTAAAAGCGCACAGAATAAGCGGAGAGGAAGAGCTTGCAAATTCAGGAGTGTAAGTAGCTTCTGCCTGGACAAGGTTATCACCCAAATCGTCGTGTCTTGATCTATAATTAATAATCACAGCTGTGTCGATATCTTTATTTTTATGCTTTAAGAATTCTTTTCTCTTATCTAGATCAATCAAATAGTGAGCAAGAAACGCGAAAGTAGAGATCGTAAATACTACTCCAACTGTAACCCCAGTCATCGCCTCTATCAGCTGAGCGGAAATAAACACAGAAATTAGTAGAACGTAGCAAGTTTGGTGACATCTGCACCCGCTTGATCCTGGTTTTTCCATTTTTCAGGTGTGCCTTGTCCCCGGCTAAAATACTGAAGTGCACTGCATTAAAGGTAACGCTGTGAAATATTTATAGGAACTGTTATAAAATTCAATTTACAATGGATTCAAAGCTACTAGCTAGTGTGAAATACTCCCTCCGTCCTCTAAAGATTGACAAATTTTCTATTATAGTCCGTCCACAAAAAGTGTCAAGGTCAATGAGCTAAAAATACATCATTAATTAACTTTCCATATTAACATCTTCTTTTTTGTNNTTGTCAACTCATCAATTTCTCCCACAAAACTTGCTTTCATTATCATGATATTAAGATATTTTGGTGTTAGTGATCATCTTTTTGGGGAAGCAATCTAACATTTAAGAAGAAGATAAAGAAATAAATTGTGATCCTTAATTTTTTGCATTTTAAAAAGTTGACAATATTTAGAGGACGGAGGGAGTATATTTGTACGTACAGAGGCCATAGATAAGGATGATGTTACTAAGGCAAAGGCAGTTCTCTCGGTCTTACATTATGGTCATATAACAAAAGAGCTTATAGATAGAACCTTTATTTATTTAATTCCAAAACGCAAGAATTTTAAAAGATTGATCAATTCAGGTTTATTAGTGTACGTAGTGTGATTTATAAAATGGTAACTAAATGCATGACGAAGACTTTGGAAAGTCATACATGTCCTTGTTGG
Organism: Corrigiola litoralis; assembly: GCA_901111285.1. NCBI lineage: Eukaryota > Viridiplantae > Streptophyta > Magnoliopsida > Caryophyllales > Caryophyllaceae > Corrigiola > Corrigiola litoralis. The sequence goes on along the minus strand of CAAKMY010094171.1, from coordinate 6,206 downwards.
TGAATTGCATAATGCTTTTCTATCGGGTCACCGTACTTTTGATAACATACTTATTCGAGATAACCTTTTTGAGAATATTAGGCGTACGAGTGTTGGCCCTATTTATAAAGTTGACGGTTGATATGAGTAAAAACTATGATCGTATCAACTAGATCTTCCTCATATCAGTACAAACTACGATGTGCTTTCCTTCTCACTGACTCGATTTGGTTACAAAGTGTGTTTCTTTATTCTTATATTCTATCCTATTTTGAGGAAAACTCCCTCTTGTGGTATGTCTTCATCAAGGTAACCCTCTTTCTCTGTGTTTTTTTTTTGTAAGCTCTATCAAATATGGTTATAAATACCAAAAATGAAGAATATATCTCCTATGTCACCCGCTATAACTCACATTTCTTTGCCGATGACTAAGTGTTTTTCATCAGTTCAATATCTTTGGGGATGTTTTGGACAAATAAAATTTTGTGCTATTCCGGGCAAGTTATTGATTAGGAAAAATCTTCGCCTTTAGCAAGCCCTAATGCCCCTTAAATTCGAGTCTAATTTGGGTACTTATCTTGGTTTAGCAATGAACTTTCAAGATACTACAAAGGAAAGTTTCAATAGACTTAAGATCCACTGAACTCATGGAACGCTAATCATACTAGCCAGCGGAAGATTGTAATAAATTGAGTACTTTTGATTAACCTCCAAGCATCTATCATTTCTCTCCGTTCACACCCAAAAAATAAAAGAAAATCATATAGCTCGATTCCTGTCCTTAATTAATCTACACAAAGTCTAATCTAATCCAACCCAAAGGGCAACCTCGTCTTTTAGCACAAAAATGCAAATGTATGAGATGACGTAACTCAACGGAGTCTCCACGCGACTCTCCTTCGCTTATAAATACACAACACAAATAAATATCCCCTCATTTATTCACACTGTTACACAAAATTCCCTTACAGCAGACAAATTAAACCCAACAAAAGTAGAACAAAAAATGGTGTCTGGTGCCCCCAAGGTCAGTCTTTTTATCACTTCCTTTTTTTTTTTGTTCATTTGATTGAGAAGAAATCATTTCCTTGATCAATAAATGATTACTCTGATCCTTTTTTCTCATGTGTCTAAATGTTGGGTGATCATTTTTTTATGGGATATTCTGTGTTTTAGTGTTTGATTTAAAGTTCGTGTCTTTCTTGTGTTGATTTGCGTTGTTGGGTTGGGGTTTGATTTCGGAATTATGGGGTAGTTGTGTTGATTTGCGTTGTTGGGTTTGGGGTTTGATTTCGGAATTATGGGGTGGTTGTGTTTAAGCATAGTAAGCTGGGATTTTTTTTTTTTTTTTTATTTTTTATGGGTGTTGAGTGATGGTATATAATCTTTCAGAAAGTCTTGGGAGAGACCGCCATGCTGGCCCAATAAAGGCATATAAATCTACAATCTACAACTCAGTTTGGGCTTATAGGGAGCTTAAAAAAATTAGCTTGCAAAGAGTTGGTCTACTTTTATAATGGTCTTTTCTAATGAATTGTGATAATCTTTTTTGTTACTGAAATTATGATTTGATTTAGCTGATCAGAAATGGTAGGGATTCTGGGAGATTAGATTTTCTGTAAGAAAAAAAAAACTTGTGTAAGACGGTCTTATGGAAAGATGAGGGTGGACTTTTATGGTTTCGCGGTGAGATTTTTATTTTGGTAAGTTAGAAAGGTCAACATGAAACCTTAAAGCACACCTCGTGTGCAGTAGGACCGTCGTAAGTGACTCCATTAGTATAAGGCGTTTTGGGAAAGAGGCCAAGAGTAAATCCGTGAGGTCTTAGGCCCAAAACGGACAATATCGTACAGTGAGAGCTAAGGTGATGGTGCTTCCTCATTAGAAATGTTTTATGGGGATGCTTTTTTTTTTCTTGTTTCTTGCCTTATTATAATGATTATAGTAGAGTATTCGTGTGATATCATGTTTACTACTCCGTGTAAGGGTGTAGTTGGAGCTTGATTGTAATAAATTGAGTACTTTTGAATCGACCTTTGTGCAAAAATCGACTTCTTGAACATGGTTTGATAAAGGACAATTGGTTTATGGAGGAGTCTTTTTGATTCAGGTGAACAGTCTCTTTGTCTGTGTCATTCAGCATCCTCTTCGCTCTTGTTAGTGATTGGTGATGCAAAGATTCTGTAACTGATGCTGCCAGCCCTTTGGACGATATAGCAAAAATGAAGTTGGCTCACTAAAATATTTGGAGGGTCGTTAGTAAAATGATGATGACATTTGTATATCGAAATATAGGCATGCCGCTTCTGGGGAGCTTAGCACAATTGCATAATTTTCTTTAATCATGCTTTATCTTAAAGAAAAACCACAATTATTCTGAAATTTGAACTGCTGCTTGGTCTCAGAGAGTGTTGTGACTTGTGAGGAGATATTTTAGTCGGTTTGTAGAGTGTGCTTCAGTGAGAAGTGGTTTTGACAGGCTAACTTGGTTGTTGTACCAAGAACGTTATTGATGGGCATGACAGCAGTTCCGTTTGAAGGAGAGTTATTTGTTCAATGTGGCAGGAAGCTGCAATTTTTGTTTGAATGTGTTCTACCGAATGATGCTTTATATTCTTTACTGAAAATCGTGTAGGGTTTATAGTTGTATTCTTGACACTTGACAGTAGACAGAGTTATTAGAGAAAGTGTGCAAAGGGTTGAATTGTTTGTCTTTCCAGCACTTTTATTCTGGCTTCAGCTTTCTGTAGGGCTGGATCACATAGGTGCCTGCTGTTCCTTTATCGTTGCCCCTCCTCTACCTGTCCCCCCACCCCCCGGCTATGGTTAACTGTAGTTAAAATTATATAATGTCACATGGAAATTTCCATGTCACTGTGGATGAGTTCTAAAGTTACGGAGAACAATCCCGACAATAGAGTAGAATAGCACAAGACTCAAGCAAGTTGATTATGTTTTAAATCCGCTCTGAATTGTCTGGTCTCATGAAGATAGGGTCACCTCATATCTTACAGGTTCCATTCAGTAATAATGATCTATTAGAGATATCAAATTGGATCTTAAGAAAGCAAATGAAGTAACTAAGGGATCATTCGGTGTTAATTCTAGTTTTTTTGTTTCCTGTAAACCAAAATCTGGTTTTGAGTTAGTCTTGTGTTTTTACGGAAACGGTTCTTCAGCTTTCATAATATCTAGAAAACTATTACCGTGTATGATTCAAGGGCACGTTGGTTGATTAAAATATCACCCTTCCCACTTGGTGGCAGGGGTTCGAATCTCAGATTTCCCCTTACCTCCCCTTGTAGGTTGTTCTGCTTACCGATCTTTCTTAAGGGAAGATAGAATCTGTGGTCAGTATCACCCTAATATTTATTTTTGTTTGGGGTGGTTTGTTGCAACAATTGTGCTCTTCTATTTCTAGCATAGCTGTGTCTTGTGCCTTGCCTTGCTATTGTATTGATTATTTAGATTATTTAGGTGTCTCTTTTATTCCTAGGAAGTTCGAATGACCAGTGTGACTACATCTACTATGCTTTATCTAGTTTTTGTATCACTTAAGCACCCTTGTTAGATATTCGAAGCTCTAAGGAATACTTAGTGAGCGCTTGAGTATAGATCATGATTACAACATTTTGGAAAGTGGTGTTCGGCCTAACTCTTGAAGTCCTTTGCTTAATGTGTGTTACTTGATAACTTAATCATCACTATTATTGTTGAGCACCTGATTCCTATATATGAACTTCGTTTTCCTGCATGGAAGCTGCATCACTAAGGTGATATATCACGATGCCCTTATGTTTTCATGCTATATAGGATCCTAGGGAAGAACTCATCCAAGCATGGTACATGGATGACAGTAATGATGATCAGAGGCTCCCTCATCATAAGGAACCTAAGGAATTTGTTTCTTTCGAGAAACTTGATGGTAGGACCTGTTGAGTTTTTTTGTTTACTGTTCATTAGAATGCATGTTAAGTGTTTGTGTAGCTGCGTGGTAATCATGTCCATGTTTATTTCTTCTGTATATTGTAGAACTTGGAGTCCTTAGTTGGCGACTAGATGCTGACAACTATGAAACTGATGAGGAATTAAAGAAAATCCGTGAAGCTCGTGGTTATACTTACACGGTGCCTTTTCTATCTATAGCTTTCTCTTCCCCCTCTTTAATCCTTTTAGTTTCCTTACTGTATTGTGTAGAGCAAGTACTTTGCGGTCTGAAGTACAAGAATTTACCAACTAAGCATGTTGTCAATCTTATAAGCTTTCTTTTTCTTCTGCAGGACTTCTGCGAGGTGTGCCCTGAAAAGCTTCCAAATTATGAAGAGAAGATCAAGCATTTCTATGAGGAGCATCTACACACTGATGAAGAGATCCGCTACTGTGTAGCTGGAAGTGGTAGGATAGATGCTTTTATGTTTAGCTTGCATCATAATTTTTTTTCATGGCTTTTGAGAGGTGGTTGGGAGGCGAGGGCCTTTAGGATAAAGTTAAAACTGACATCGTTATTCTGATATTCTATCATGGAGGTTACTTTGATGTGAGGGATCGTGATGATAAGTGGATACGTATCTGGGTGAAGAAAGGGGCAATGATTGTATTGCCTGCTGGAATTTACCATCGGTTTACACTGGATTCAGACAACTATATTAAGGTATGTTTATTTTTGTGTATCCAGTTAGTTTTCGGCTTTAATTGTGATGGTTCGTCTTTCAAATTCGTTGCATATTGCATCATTTGTGTGGTTGGTTACTGGATAGGGTCATAGGGAGTTGACCTCTTGATCTAGTGCTCTGGAAAATGAATGTATTGTTAGAGTGAAATATTGACTGTTTTGAATTTGCTAAGTAGCTTAGGATTATGTACTCGTTGCAAATATTCTGCCTTTTATGAGAGGAAAAGATCTCCTTTGCTGGAAAACTGGGAGTCCTGTGGGAGTATCTAGTTATGCTTGTACTTCATATTTAAGTGGCCTTTTATTAGTAGAAAGTTGCTAAACCCATCCTATTTTTTTATTATAATGAGAGGCCACACAATTGGTGGCCTTTAATACCATGTGAGGTACATAATGAGTAGTGTGACTGTCATGCTGGGCTCCTGCGATTATCATTATCGATATTAGATGTAAGCAACAAAAGTACCATTTTTCTTGGCCTGCTTCTTATTTCCCTTGGGTAATTATGAACGTACTGCCTTCTTCAATCTTTACATTGTGCGCGATCTACCTGTAGGCCATGCGGCTGTTTGTTGGTGATCCAGTTTGGACTCCTCATAACCGCCCCAACGATGAACTGGCTGCGAGGTATGCTTTGTCAATTCCTTCGTTTTAGAGCTGGCTTCGTGTGGACCAATTCCCACATGATGTGCTTTATCTCTCGAGTCATGACCCAAGTGTTTGTTTGCAGGAAGGAGTATTTGGCAGCTTTTGTAAACAAGGGAGCATCTAATCAAACTGTTGACGCCGCAGCATGATAAACTTGCTTTTGTTGGAAAAGGAAAATGCAAAAGATGTGTTGTACTCTATACAAAATAGCTTATTTCATTGAGCAAAGGATCTTGTCGCACTTGAGTTTGCTTACGAATTTTAAGTGTATAACAGTTGTTGGCCAATCGGCTGTACATGCTGGTGCTTGTAGTGTCACATAAATAAATGCTGCGTGATTGTCTCAATGCGATGCAATCCCCATCTGTCCTGGGAGTCGAACTTAGCAATAACTTTATTGATGACACTACAAAATTTGTCATGAGATTGTCTCAATGCGATGTAATCCCAACATAACCCCCTCTCGAATTTAACCCCCTCTCGAATGTTCGCGGTCCTCACAGTGGCGAATCCGTTTGGACCTAGAAAATGTCGCCTTATAGTTGTTCACATTGATATTCACCAAGTGGGTATGCTTACTTTTGTTTTGTATATATTGCAGTGTGGTGTGTTGATATACCCTTGAAACCTCGTGGGGATTGCCGGTTCCATTTAGTTCTCGTTAAGTTTTGCAATCATCCCCAAAGTAGAGGTATATTGACTGTCCGAACCTCTTTTTGGAATTTTTGAGGCCTTTAAGGTGCTCCCATTTATGTGGATTATGCAGGACCCTGCAGCTATTCCATACGACTATACACAACTGAAAGGACTCCGATGAACTATACACCATTATATACCAAGGGTCCTTACTTTTATTTTACCCTTGACCTGATTATATATATCGGCCAAATTGCCAGAAAGGTAAAAA
>CAAKMY010094161.1:0-16901 GCA_901111285.1 Corrigiola litoralis | reverse complement strand
CATATAATGATGAATGGACCAAGAAAATAACCAATTAGTAGCCTAGGCATAGCCCAAACCATCGGTTTTGTCAATTACTAACATGTTTGAATCGAGCGATAAACACACCGTAAGTCTATCAAAAAGGAGGAATAATATTGACATATGCTATAATTATGCTCTATTATACCCTAGGTGCATGCTCGGTCACTTTTGTAACATTTTCCGAAAAATCACTAATTGACCAAAAAACCCGGTTTTTGTGGACTATAATCCACGGAAAAACCATGTTTCGGCCCAAAAATGGATTGGGACTAAAATTGGCAAGAGACATCCTAAACACATATAATGAAGAATGGAACAAGAAAATAACTAATTAGTAGCCTAGGCATAGCCCAAACCATCGGTTTTGTCAATTACTAACATGTTTAAATCGAGGGATAAACACACCGTAAGTCTATTAAAAAGGAGGAATTATATTGCCATATGCTACAATTATGTTCCATTATACCGTAGGTTCATGTTCGGTCACTTTTGCAACGTTTTCCGGAAAACCAAAATCGACAGAAAAACCCGATTTTTATGGACTATAATCCACGCAAAAACCACGTTTCGGCCCCAAAATGGAATCGGACTAAAATTGGCAGGAGGAATCCTAGACACATAGTCCACAAAATTTTAGTCCGATTCCATTTTGGGGCCGAAACGTGATTTTTTCGTGGGTCATAGTCCACAAAACCAGGTTTTTCTGTCGATTTTTGGTTTTCCGGAAAATATTCCGAAAGTGATCCAACATGCTCCTATGGTGTATTTGAGCATATTTTTAGCATATGGCAATGCCATACCTCCTTCTTGATAGACTTATGGTGTGTTTATCGCTCGATTCGAGCATGTAACTAATTGACAAAACTGATAATTTGGGCTTTGCCTAGCCTGCTTTTTGCCACTTTTATTGTTTCATTATTCATTATATATTTTTATGATGCCTCTTTCCAACTTTCGTTAGAGTCCATTTCGGGGCCGAGACGAGGTTTTTTCGTGGATTATAGTCCATAAAAACGGGGTTTTCTGTTGATTTTTGATTTTCCGGAAAATGTTGCAAAAGTGACCGAGCATGCACCTAGGGTATAATGGAGTATAATTGTAGCATATGACAATATTATTCGTCCTTTTTGATAGACTTACGCTGTGTTTATCGCTCGATTCAAACATGTTAGTAATTGACAAAATCGATGGTTTGAGCTATGCCTAGGCTATTAATTGCCTATTTTTTTATTCCATTTTCATTATATGTGCCTAAGTTGCCTCCCGCCAATTTTCGTCCAATTCCTTTTTGGGCCGAAACGTGTATTTTTCGTGAATTTTATCCACAAAACTGGATGTTTATGTTAGTTTTTGGTTTTCCGGAAAATGTTCCAAAAGTGATCGAGCATTCTCCTAGGGTAAGTTGGAGCATTATTGTAGCATATGGCAATGTCAGTCTTTCTTTTTGATAAATTTACAGTGTGTTTATCGCTCGATTCAAACATGTTATCTTTCCTTGCCTGAAATCAGAATTTCTAATAACAGACCTGATTAGCAACAACAAGCTAGAATGATAGCAATAGGAATATTTTATAGTTATCCTAAGATATTAGAATTTAAGGCCGCGTAGTCCCTTGTTTCTTTGTTTTCCTTTGTTCAATGTAAAGGAAGTATGTTTCCTTTTTATTAGTTGTTGTTGTGGCACCATGTTCAATGTAAACGAAGTAAAATGTTTCTCATACAGGTTATGTTAAAGGTAGGAAATCATCATATATGGAGTATATAGAATGAGTGATCTATTTCTTGATTAATTACCTTTTATTATAGCTTATACGAAAATACACACCTGACAAAGTCTCATAAATCTTGACAGATCGATGCATGCATGCCAAAAGAAAAGAACTGCTCACTACACTACCCCTCTTCTCGACTTCTTTCACCCATGCAAATTACAATGGCTTCCTACCAAGAGTTGGTCATTCTTACCATATTCTCCATCCTCTCCATCTCTTTTGTACTAGCCAATAACGATCCGTTTATTGATAAAATGTGCCATGCTACGAGCGCTCCAGCCGCGTGCATCAGCTGCATCAACAGTAGGGGTGGCATTGTCACCAAAGACGTTGATATTATTCTGGCAATGCTACAATGCGCAGATGACGATGTAAAACAACTCCAGCTAGGCATGCGCAAGCTTATCGACGACATACTCACCGAAGACAATGTAAGATATGCACTAATCCTATGTGGTCCCTCCGTCCAAATTGTTCGAGCCTATGGAGACTTAGCTCGTGATCAAGCTAATAAAAGACAATTTAGTGCTGCCAAGGCAACTATCGATGGCCTGATTTTTTCGAAGCTGTATGATTGCAACTCGATATTCAAAAGTACAAGTGCTCCTATACCGGGTGTAGTGTTTGCCGGAGTGTTTAACATCGAAGCCGATTACAATCTTTCTTATCAGCTGATGTCTACTGTTTGAGTGTAGCTAATAATGGTTGTTATGTAATGTGAAATTTATAGTTGAATCGCAATAATTAAATAGCGTGAACATCTACTATACATTTTCTTGTGGGAGTAGATAAATCACGAACTGGTTGGGGTTTACATCACAACTAATGACATTACCGAGGGTGATGAAGTGGTTAAGAAGATACAAGCGATGTGGTTTTAGGAAAATGGTGGCTCTCCTCTTGTTATCGTTTACCACATTTGTAGATTTTGAAAATGATAAAATGGGGCAATTATAAGATGGTAAAAGACATCAAGGTGATGTCAATGCGTCTCTTAAACATAACTCATACCTTTTGAGTTTTGTAGCCTGCTATTCCTTTTTTTTTTTTTTTTGTGGAATACAGACGAGTGTGGCTTATTTGTTTACCAAAAAAGAAACGCTTTGGTTAACACTTTCTAACAAAAGATATAGTTCCGTTGCCGGGACTTGAACCCGGGTCTCTCGGGTGAGAGCCGAGTATCCTAACCACCTAGACTACAACGGAGTTCTGATATATAACCCAGGAAAGGCTATTTTATTAAGGTTTCTGTGTAAGGGAAACTATCTTTTGAATTTTTGCTGTTTTCTTTGGGATCATTAATCATAATTATCTCAAAACTCAAGAAAGTTTTATTCTTTGATATGCGCTATGTGATTTTTCCTGAAAAATTTATGTGGGTATGCTTTCCAATAATTAAATCTATCAAACAAATATCTGTATTTGATATTTAGGGTGTTATTTGCTTGCAGAGTGAACTGCAAAGACATGTATGGTTATCGGCTTATTGCCTGTCGGTGCTTCTATAAATGTGTTTTGTGTCTGCTCAATATTTGAAGTTGATTCCCGCCAAGCCTGGGTTACCTTTGGCTGCACCATCGGTCTGATTTGAGATTCCATGGGGAAGTTCATTTCAGGATTTCAAGCTAACTCGGAGTATGTACATCAATGAGGGCTGAGCTGTTGGCTTTGCTGAAAGGCTTGAATCTTGCCTGGGAATTTGGAATTCGAAAATTGCTGGTGTACCTTGATAATGTAGGATGTGTTGATCTCATGCGAGGTGATGTTGTTAATCACAATGCGAATCAACATGTTATATCTCAATGCAGGCAGCTAGTGCAACGGGAAGAATGGAGTGTGGACGTCCAGCATACCTACATAGAGGCCAATGTTGCAGCGGACTGGTTGGCCAGCTGTGGCGTTACTCAAGACATGAAGATGATAGTAATTGATTCCCCTACAAGGGAGCTTGCAGCCATCCTGAATGAAGACTTTGCTGAGGTTTCTAGACCCCGTTTCATTTGTATTTAGTTTCCCTCGTTTTCCTTTGGGCTTGGCCCTCTTTTGCACTCAGTTGATTTTGATGCTTGTCTTTTTCATTTTACTGTGTTGACAACTTGTGTTTTCTTGGTGATGTCAATTACGCTTCTATTTGATCAAACCCGAATTAAGTTAACCCCTGCTAGTCGCTTTTAGTTTGTCAATATGAACCTGAACATGTAACACCTATATGAAAGAAACTCGAGTTATCATTGTCGCCTTGTCGGTATTGGGTATACATAACGCGTAATGTCTCACGGTCAGCTTTTCAGGAAAGATAGAGGAAAGAAATTAATAGACATGTTAAGGTGTTGAATGATTGGTATTACTTAGTGGACTGGCCAGGTTCGACCAGCTAATTGCTGTGCAGTCAAATGCTATACCGATTTTAATTAGGACAAAAGGGTGGGGTGTAGCTTTGTGATCCTGATCTTGAATTGGTTTTACTTAAACTTGGCAAAATCCATGCCAAATAGTTAAATGGGGTCAGTACTGTCTCAAGCGAATCAATTTACTTGTAAGATCCAGGAGTGAAGTACTTATGATATATTACATTGCGTAGACCTACACTGCTTTAAGTGTGGACGTCTGTGTTATGCGTCGGAAGTGTACTGAGAACGGGCTCCATCTTTTCCTACATTGCAACCCTGCGTGTTTCCATTGGCTCAAGTTGATCAGCTATGCCGCCATAGTTATGAGCATTGATTTTGTCCCAGATCAATATCAGATTTTGTCCATATGAGGTTTGTAGGGCTGGGAGGTACTGTAGTAAAGAGGGAAAATTGTTTTAGAGATGTGCTGTTTCTGTTGCGTGCTGATGTAATTGGATGAAGCAGAGCTCTCACATTTCTCGGGATTGTATACACTTTATTTGGGGTAGCGTAGTGTTTCTAGCCTCTCTATGGATGGCGGGTGCTTTTTAGGGTCTCTTAATAGCTCAGCTTCAATGACATTGGGGTTACGACTTACGAGCGTCGTCCCTTTATGGAGGCGGGGAGTTGGTTGTTATCTGTGTCTTTGTGCACTCCTATCAAACAAAAAATTATTAATAATATACTGTATAAATTAGCAATGAGCATTCGATTTATGCAAAGGTAGGTCCTCCAAATCCAAAACTAGCTAGTTTTAAACTACTGCACTTGGTGCAAATTTTCCATATCTGCATGGTCTAATGGGCGGATGGGCCTTTTATGTCTGATTCTCCTCAGGTCCTTAAGGCAGGCTAGCACCTCGGAAGCTTACTGAACCATTCTTTCACTGGCAATTGGACCTTTTTAAAAATGTTCAGAAGGAAGAAAAGCTTCCGAGGGTGCAACATAAACTTCTGAGGAATTCAACATTTCGAAACAGTTTACTGTCGAAAATCTTGGGAGGGACATTAAAGTCTTTACTTCTGTATTTTATAAGCTTTTACGATCAATATGCCACACTCTCATCAGCTGGTTTCTTTTTTTCTCACTTAGTGTTTGGAGGGAGTCGAGGGGAGATCTGTATGGCTGTTATTTAGTTTTATGATGTTAAATAATGTTTACAGCCATCTATTAGCTCATTGCATGTATGCTGGTATCCATGGAGACTATAGATGCCTGTTTTCTTGGGAATTTTGTATTTTACAGAAATTAAAATCCGTGAGATTTCTGTTAGAGCCTGCTTCAGAATTGCTAAGACAACACTTAAGCCTGCAGACCTGAACAAAACACAACCTTCTACAGTTCTACTTCCAGTTTTGCTCCCATGTTATTTGGAGCCAATGGTTTGAATTTGAGATTTCGGGCGTAAGCCATGAGGAGTTGCACAGTTACACTGGTCATTTTTCATTGGTAGTTGCCTAGTTAGGCCTTAGACTTCTGTGGAATGAGACTAGTCTAGAGATAGCTTTAGAAAAATAAAATTGTCATAAACTTTCCAGCTTATTACAGACAAGAGATACTGATTGGAAATTCTCCTATCAGGTTCATGTGCTGATCGAAACTGTTGATTGTTTCACAAGTTATCACTGCGGTGGCAATTTTTAATTTAAACACATAAAATTGGTGCTTTGATGATTTTAAGTATGATCGACCAGAAAAAGATATTTTAGATACCAATATCAATGACCATTCTTCTTTTAATACTTAAGTCTTTTTTTCATTTCTTGTTTTAGTTTGATTGTTAATCTCTGATGTAATTTGGAAAACTTCCTGTCAATTTAGGCTGTAAATTAATTTTGGTTGACTTTTTTAAACATTCATTAAGAATAAAAATGCAAGTTGGGATGTTATGCACCTTGTTCTAAGTTTTATGGAAGTGTTCATAGAGACATGATGTGTACTACTATGTTGCTTGCATAGCAAAAACCAAAGTTGTTGAGAGTATGCTCTTTGGTATGCTTGACCTTGCATGAACACAATAAAATCACATTACTAGGAAATCATCTACCATTAATCAGCTGGGTTTTGTTGACTTTCTTAAACATCCATTAAGAATAAAACATGCAAGTTGGCATGTTATGCAGCTTGTTCCAATGGATGTGTTCAAAGAGTCATGTTGTGAATGTTGCTTGAATAGCAAAAGTAATAATTGTTGAGAGTATGCTCTTTGGTATCCTTGACCCTTGGCATCAACACCATAAAATTACATTCCTAGGAAATCAGCGTCCATAATCCTGAGAAACAAAACCCAGAACCCACAATGTCAGAAGTCAAAACAATGGAAGAGCACCACCAGCACGAACAGGCACACATAGTCATAGTTCCTAGCCCAGGGATGGGGCACCTCATCCCATTTGCTGAGTTTGCCAAACTCTTGGTCTCCCGGTTCGACTTCTCTGTCACTCTTCTCCTTCCTAGCAGGGCTCATGATCAGCCCACCAAGGCACAATCTTCCTTCCTTGACTCCCTCCCCAATGCCATCTCTTACGACTTCCTCCCACCCGTTGACCTATCCCATTTACCTGAAGATGTCTCCCACGATGTCACCCTGTCGCTTATCCTCTTTTACTCTGTCCCTTCCATCCGCGCTGCCCTGTCCTCCCTAGCCAAGGGCTCTCGTGTTGTATCTCTAGTCACTGATCTCTTTGGCACTGCCTTATTTGATGTAGCTAGGGAGCTTGGTGTCCCTCCCTACATGTATTTTACTACCAATGCCATGTATTTGCTTTTCCTCTTTCATCTGCCACGTCTGGATAAAACAGTTACATGTGACTTCCGAGACATGGCGAACCCACTTGTCTTACCTGGGTGTGTACCAATTCATGGTAAGGACATTGAAGACGCACTTCAAGACCGTAAGTGTGAGGCCTACTGGTGGAACCTTCACCATGTGAAAAAATATGTGTTGGCTGAGGGGATTTTTATTAACAGTTTTCAGGATCTTGAGCCTGGAGCTTTTCAGGCTTTGAGAATGGAGGATCCAAGTTGGCCCCCAGTTTTTCCAGTAGGGCCAATAGTTCGCTCGGATTTGGGTGTTGAGGCTGATGGGTCGGAGTGTTTGAGGTGGTTGGACCAGCAGCCTTTTGGGTCAGTCCTGTTTGTGTCGTTTGGAAGTGGGGGTACTTTGTCTTATGAGCAGCTTAATGAATTGGCAAATGGGCTAGAGAGAAGCGGGCATAGGTTCTTGTGGGTGATTAGAGGACCCAATGATCAATCATCATTTGGATCGTACTTTAGCGCCCATGATCAACATAATCTTTTCACTTTCTTGCCCGAAGGTTTTCTTGGTAGGACTAAGGAGCTTGGATTTTTGGTCCCATCATGGGCTCCACAGATCAAGGTGTTGAACCATGCGTCAGCTGGTGGATTTTTGACACATTGTGGATGGATTTTATTCCTTGAGAGCATAATCTGTGGTGTGCCCTTAATTGCTTGGCCACTCTATGCTGAGCAGAAAACGAATGCGGTGATACTCAGTGAAGGCCTAAATGTGGCATTGTGGCCAGAGTCTAATCACCAGGGCCTTGTGAAAGCAGATCATGTTGCTAAAGTTGTCAAGGATTTGATGGAGGGTGAAGACCGTGAGAAAATTTGTCATCGGATGGAAGAATTGAAAAATAATGCTAAGAAGGCAATCGATGAAACTGGGGATTCCACAAAATTACTTAATGAAATTGCTCTTAAATGGTTTTCAAGCAAAAGTCATGAGATGTAATTGACAACTTGGCATGTTACTAAGACTCGTTAGTCCTGTTGTTGGGTTATCACAATCCATCTAATTTGTCGTGTGCTCCAATTCTGGGCTGCTGATGTTTCTAAACATCTTAAAAACTGTTCATCTATTTGAACTATTGTAGTAGTTTTTTTTTTTTTTTTTGTGTATGTTTGATTTTGTTTCAGTTTTGGCAGTGTTCAACATCTAAAAGACACGTAACTACTATACAAGACACCCCCCCCCCCCCCCTCCCAACCCCAACCACCACCAGTCCACCGCCAATGAAATAGAAGAAAGGATTGCAAGTTTATGATTTGTGGTGAGTGGTGACCACAGGCCAGCTCTCTGTGATCTGATTAACCTTGTGTTTTTTGTTGACAGGCTTAACCAGTGCAAGGACCCTAACCCGAAACTGGAAGCGTTTCCAAGGATGAAGCTTTCTAGAGTCATGCATGGAATGAAGCTTTATAGTCATGCAATGTAATGCGCATAATATTTTGTGTGTGTTAGTCTTGTCGGCTATACCTCCTTTTTCCCCTGGAAACAGGCCCCTTGCATGGAAGGACCAGCACAAAAATGTAGCTCATTTGGATCAATCTTACGTAATGTTATCAGTCTGGAGCACTAAATCTAACCAAAAGAAAAGAACCTCCAAAGTTCATCCTGATTCCTTACCATTCTTCTTTATTAAATCAATATTGTTCTCTGACCCTGGATTACTGATTAGCTATGAACAAATGTTGAATTTTTCGGAGCATGTCTTAGTACATATGGTAATTTTGGTTCTCGACAACTGTTTTATGTTGCTGCTGGTTGTCTGGTTCAGTAATTGTTGTTGAAACTGGTAGTCTTGGTACTCATTAGAAGGCCTTCAAAATCGACACTATTTTGACTAGGTTCCACAATAGCAACTTATGCAGAAAATCGGGTCACAAATAGTTCCGTCATAAATTTTGAGTGTTAGACTATAAGGGCTTGTTTGGTAGCGTATAAGCAATCACCATAGTACTTATGAAACCTAACAAATGTTCCAGATTGGAAGTTCCATAATGAAATTCATAAGACATAAAAGTCGTCTAAAAGAAAAAGCGTGCATCTGCCCCGCTACTCCTTTGTGAGTCGTTATCAGCATACGCGAGTGGCACCAACCAATCTCGGGACTCACGCGTAGGCCCTTTTGACTTGCAAGAAGCCTCTTGTTCATGCGTTGCTCCAACGCCTCATGATTCGCCTCAATCCAACATGAATCGCAAGGTGCTTTGTTGTCTAAGCTTCTCAAACATGTCCAATACGATCTCTTCAACCGGTTTAAGTCTTGTCAATCCACATCTCATACCTCCATTATAACTTTCAACATGATTCCAATGTTTAAGTCAACATGTCACAACAACATTGGTTGTCTTGAAGGTACTTTGTAGTTATGTTAGACGTACCCAGTGGCGGATGTATATGTAAACCTGCGGAGGCAGCGACACCGGAAAGAGAATTTTTTTTTTTTTTTGCTTTTAATGCAATTTTAATGTTGAAATTTTTTTAAAAATGTATATTTTTATTCAAATGTGCACTATTATAAAGATAATTTTGTACGTACCATCAGAAATTTAGCAACAGAAAGAGAAATGTTGAGACTAAAAGTAGTGAATGTAGCTGAGATAGGCCAAGTGACTTCAATTTCTCCGCACAAGTTATTGTCGGTTAAATAGCATTGATATGGATGCCGCCCTATTGTGAGGTAATTTTAGTTTTTTCTGTCCAGCTGTATGTAGACTTACTAATAATTTCTTTAGTCCTATGTATTTTCTGGACTTGTAGTTTGTTTGTATAGAAACTAGCAAGTATGCAAAATAATCCATCGCTTATTTTGTGCTCTTGCACATCAGTTTGTTAACATCTTTGTTACGCGTCCTACCTCCTACGTTCTCTTTCCATTCATAGTTACAGACGAATGTTAGGAAATGATGCTAGAGTGGGAGACCGACCTATCGTAAGTTTGTTTGTGCGACTCAAATGTCAAGAGTGCATCATACATGGTCCTATTTAAATCCTGGAATTCGTGTTTGTCGGAGCTTTTGAGGAATATGAATAGAAGTAACTAGGAGAAATATAGTTCGTCAATGGCTCCAGATCGAATGAAGCATCAAGCATGTGGTTGCTTTCTCAATGTTGTTCAAGCTTACAAAAACCTTACCATCTCATTTTGGAAGTCTAATCATCCTATAGGCTTATCATAAGTTACTTCCTAGCAATCAAGCTTCCGACTTATAGAAAGACTTGGAGTATTTGCCAATAGACTTTGTGCGCATCGATATCAATTGGTCACCGTTTTACCAGTACACCTTCTATTAGAATGGGACTGTGGGAGTAGTTTGTGTTTGCATTGAAGTTTCCTTGCTATCAACCATTCCACTTACGTACGTTTACCTTTTAGACTAGAATGAGTTTGCTACAATCTTTCAGAGGAAGAGTTGTTTGGTATAACAACAAATCAACAGTCGCTTTTACGGAAATAGTGTACCAGTTCTTCCAGACTTAAGCCTATTCCTCTCACATAATTGTAGTGAGTTTCAATTCCTTTTAATTACCTTTTTCCTTCACGCTTTAATTCCTTTAATTTCAATTTAATTCAGCGAATTTTACTTGAAGAGGGCAGGGCCTTAAAGCACTTGAACAACGACCTTAAGTGAGAAACCATAGTCTTTAAGTGGAATTATCTCAAATGACACCATCATGAATCAATGATTCACCTTGAAGAGTGCCGCAAAATTATGGTTAAGGACTTAGAAATTTCCCTTTCGTTTATTTTTTTTTTTTTTTCTTACCCGGAGCATATAATAGTCTGTATATCACTGACTTTTTAGCGGCTACTTTTGAATTATTATTGTTGAAGCTTGCAAATGTACGCAAATGAAATTTCCAGGTAGCTTCTTAAGTTCTTTTCCGATAGCATATTTGAAAACTTAATGGTTTATCTCTATTTTCTAAAAATAAAAACCAGATATGAGTATGACACTATCAAGCCTTTTCCTCCTGTGAATGTTTAGTGCATTGACAATCTACTCTTCCAAATGAGAAAGAGAGATATCGGAAGGGGAAAAGTATAGTCATTCTTTACTGCAAGTCTGTAACTATCTGCAATCTGCTCTATGAAATGTTAACCTTAAATCATGGAGTATGAAAAAGTTTTGAGCTATTTTTTAGTTTTAACAAACACTTGGATCATACGATCTTATAAATTATGACAAGATATATGAACTTTCAAGAGAACAATATAAGCTTACAAAATAATAAGATCGATGGTGTTCAAAATTCGATATTTGCTTTTAGAAACAACTTATTAATTTTCAATATTTAAAAGCTCATAAGTCTATCTTATAAGCTCTTATTTTTATTTTAAAAGCTCTCTTATTTTATATTCAAAGTTTATATAGTTGACATATAACTTATGATCAAACCGTCTAACCTAAATGTTACTTGTTAGCTATTTTTTTTTTTCTTTTTGCAATTTGGTTGAATTTGAATTGTGAGAAGAATGACGAGGGGCGAGGAGGATATGAACCTTGGTTGTGATTTATGAGCAACTATAATTCGATCAGGTTCTCATCTGGAACAATCTCAATTTACAATGTTTTATGTTTGTAATTTTGTCAACTCCATCATAAAGTTAAAACGCAAAAAGAAAGAAGATAATTTTGGTAAGGTATATGAGTGAAATTGATGAACTACAGTCTACAAGCCTCTATTCACTTTACCACGTTAGAGGGGGACAACATGTCAGGCTTAAATTTTAGTTAGCCCAACGTGCTTGCAACAAATTGATTTGGGTTGGTTGATAGTTAGCTGTTGATAAATAAATCCATTATCCGTAGATTGAAAACCGTGTTTTCGTTCAACTGGCTTTGTGAATCATGTCCATGAAAGGCACCAAGCCACCAAGGGGCGCATGTGCATCCGTTTCATAATCTGTAAACATTTCAAATTGTTGTTGGTCTTTCGACATAAGATTTGAGTAATTCACTTGTCAAGTTGTTATTGATAAGATCTAAGTTTACTACTAAAAAATACAGACACATATCTGACCATAGTTTGTACTCCGTACTTCTATAACCTTTTATTAGCTTCCAAGCACAAAAGTTTAGCAAACTTCCGTACCTAATAAATCAGAAAATGTGAAAGTTCCTAGTGGGAAACTTAAAAACCAAGCTACTGCCGATATAAATATAATGCTCAGACGAAATGCAAACCTAAGAAAAAACACACACATTCAACGGCCGACTCATACGCGGCAAGACATTTTATAAAATAAACGTACTCTTCATTCCCCAGTTGGGCAATCTTGTTGAAGTACGTGATAGAACAACTTGCAATAGATTAACTACAACTTCCAAGTTGTGGACATTTCCCCCCAAAAAAAAAAAATTAAAAAAAATACGGAGTATTAGTCTAAGAAACAATGATCATTATCAAATCATCGTTCCTTAGAGAAGTGGTAAGCCATCGCTATTCTCACCTGTAGACCTGTCATACACTCATACAATCACACAGATAAATGGTCGACCTAATTAAGAAGCTAAGATGGTACTTACGTACGAAATCCGCAGTAATTGCATGTAAATTTAATAGGAAAAAAAAGAACAAACAAATAAAAAACAAAAGGTGTGGTGTGCCTTAGAGCCTGTCACACCAGTTAAACAGTGCGGCTAACTAGTACATGTGATTTATAAGGTATTATGTATACAAGCAGACTCACTTAAGAGTACACCGAAAGTAAAAGGAGGAGGATTTCAAGTTACAAAAAAAGGAAGATAAATGGTCCTGGCTTTATCGTTTTAAGTTTAACATCGTGAGAACAACAAGAAAATTTGTATGAAAACTTCAGAGTTCTATTGATAAAAGATAAGGATTTTTTTCAATACAATGTTAATGTGAAATAAAAAAAAAAGACGGCGGATTCTGCTTATGATGAAGCAATAAGAAAATGCGCAGTCCTTGTTTGCCAAGAAAGCTAGGTAACGGAAGCTGCAGAGCAAGTTCAGAGCTCCAAGGAGCAAATATAAATAGAAGGGAGGGAAACATACAAAAAGGAAATGACTTGATTAACACTTGCTTAGTAACAAGAGAAATAGTCAATCTTGGAATACTTCAAAGATTAGCAAAAGCAAATAGAAAAAACCTTTCCTATACCTTGGTTCTTAGAGTAAGATTGCGAAACCTCTTAATGGAAAGAGGCTTTGTCCTGCCTACTAATTACGGAACTCTGCTTCGTAAAATGAGTTCCTCCATCACTACGCCGAGAAAGAGGTGGCATGTAGCATACGCTACCATCTATTCCCTTAGAGCGTTTCTCTCGCTCATCAATGAAAACTTGATCACCACAAGTCTGAGTAAAATTCAACAGCCATACACAATCCTTGAAGTTGAACCAATCAGCCCACCAGCCTCTCTTTCACCTAGAATTGAGGCAGGAAAGCTAGCTGAAATTGTAAGGGAGAAGAGTCTCGATGCTCTTCGGGCAATTGGCGGGGTACATACAATTGCTAGCTCTCTTAGTACCAGCTTGGCAAATGGTGTCCCTGGAAATGAACAAGATATTAGCTGGAGGAAGGAGCATTATGGCTCAAACACCTACACCAGGCCACCACCGAAGGGGTTCCTTTATTTTGTTTGGAATGCCTTCAATGACCCTACTCTCATCATCCTCCTTGTTGCCGCGGCTCTTTCACTTGCATTCGGCATCAAGCAGGAAGGCCTAAAGGAAGGGTGGTACGAAGGTGGAAGCATCTTTTTAGCTGTCTTCCTTGTTGTCATTGTCTCTGCCATTAGCAATATCAAACAAGATAGACAATTCACCAAGCTATCAAAGATCAGTGACAACATTATGATCACTGTTGTTCGGGATAGCAGGCCGCAACAGATATCCATCTTTAACATCGTAGTTGGAGATGTTGTCACCTTGAAGATTGGAGATCAGATACCAGCAGATGGGCTCTTCATTGATGGTCATTCCCTGCTAATAGATGAATCAAGCATGACAGGAGAGAGTGACCATGTTGAAATCAACTGTACGAGCAACCCGTTCCTTCATTCAGGCTCTAAGGTGGGAGATGGATATGGCCGAATGCTGGTGACAGCTGTTGGGACAAACACTGCCTGGGGAGAGATGATGAGCTCAATAAATCGTGATATCGCTGAAGAAACCCCACTACAAGTCCGGCTCAACGGCTTAACATCGTCTATAGGGAAGGTAGGTCTTCTAGTTGCTCTTCTTGTTCTCGTAGTATTAGTAGCGCGGTATTTTACAGGCAATACACATGATAGTAAGGGAAATGTGGAGTACAAGGGTAGTAAAACTGGGGTCAACTCTGTATTGAACTCTATTATCCGGTTAGTTTCTGTCGCCGTTACCATTGTAGTTGTAGCGATCCCAGAGGGGCTGCCATTGGCTGTGACCCTCACCCTTGCTTACTCCATGAAAAGAATGATGGCTGATCAGGCAATGGTGAGAAAACTCTCGGCTTGTGAGACAATGGGCTCAGCCACGGTCATCTGCACTGATAAAACAGGAACCTTGACCTTAAATCAGATGCAAGTGACCAAGGCTTGGATTGGGCATGAAGAAAATCCCCAAGTAACTGCGCCAGACTTTCTCGAATTGTTCCAGCAAGGAGTTGCTTTGAACACTACAAGCACTGTATACATACCGTACCAAGGAGCGCCACCTGAGATTTCAGGAAATCCGACAGAGAAAGCAATTCTCTCTTGGGCAATCAAGGAATTAGGCATTGATATGGAAAACGCAAAGAAAAGCTGTTCGATTATACAGGTAGAAAGCTTCAATTCGACAAAGAAGAGAAGTGGGGTAATGGCGAGAAAAAATTCTGATGGCACAATTCATGTTCATTGGAAAGGAGCAGCTGAAATTATACTGGCAATGTGCTCCTCTTATAACACTGCTGCTGGAACAAAGAGGGTCATAGATGAAGATGTAAGGAGGAGACTGGGGCTTATAATTGAAGGCATGGCGGCTAGCAGTCTACGCTGCATTGCATTTGCTCATAGACAAGTCTCAGAGCAAGAATTGGAGTTCACTGAACAAGAGAAGGGTAAGCCAAAGCTTCAAGAAGAAGCCCTGACACTGATGGGGATTGTCGGTCTCAAGGATCCATGCCGGCCAGAGGTCAAGAATGCAGTAGAAGTTTGTAAAAGGGCGGGAGTGAAGATCAAAATGATCACAGGAGACAATGTTTTCACTGCAAAAGCCATAGCCACTGAATGCGGTATACTTGGATTTGAACAACGAGATGGTGAAGTGGTGGAAGGAGTAGAGTTCCGCAACTATACACATGAAGAAAGAATGGAAAAAGTTGAGAAGATATGCGTAATGGCTAGATCATCTCCCCTTGATAAGCTCTTGATGGTCCAATGCTTGAAACAATTGGGTCATGTGGTTGCAGTTACTGGAGATGGCACAAATGATGCACCTGCTCTAAAAGAAGCTGATATCGGACTTTCTATGGGAATTCAAGGTACTGAGGTTGCAAAGGAGAGTTCAGATATAATCATCCTTGATGATAATTTTAGTACTGTAGCCACTGTCCTAAGATGGGGCAGATGTGTCTACAGCAACATTCAAAAGTTTATCCAGTTCCAACTCACTGTAAATGTAGCAGCTCTCGTCATCAACTTTATAGCAGCAGTTTCAGCCGGAGAGGTTCCGTTGACAGCAGTGCAACTGCTTTGGGTGAATCTCATAATGGATACATTAGGGGCTCTGGCCCTTGCTACAGAACGTCCCACCAAAGAGCTCCTCGATAAGCCACCCGTTGGGAGGACAGCGCCTCTTATTACCAACGTTATGTGGAGGAATCTCTTGTGCCAAGCCTTATATCAGATAGCTGTTCTCTTAATCCTGCAGTTCAGAGGTAAATCTATCTTTCATGTTACTACCGAAGTAAAGGATACGCTTATATTCAACACCTTCGTTCTGTGCCAAGTTTTCAATGAATTCAACTCAAGAAGGCTGGAAAAGAAAAACGTATTCGAAGGAATTCACAGAACTCCTTTATTTACCGGGATAATTGCGATAACAATCATCCTTCAGGTTGTTATGGTCGAGTTTCTAACGAAATTTGCAAACACGGAAAGGTTGAATTGGAAGCAATGGTTAACTTGTATTACCATTGCATTAGTTTCATGGCCCATTGGTTTCGTAATTAAACTTATACCTGTTCCAGAAGAGCCATTATTCTCTTCACTGGCAAGATCGATAACCAAAGCCAGGAAGATTATTCACAGAACTTTTCGGTGATCATACAACTCAAGAGAGTGAAACAGAAGCGAAAGCACGAGTTCAATATGGAAGTACGCTGATGCTCTATATCCTCAATTGATGACAATTGACAACCCACAGTGTGGCAAATCATCATCGTCTTCCACTGTTTCGCTCGGGTGCTAATATATCAGAAATGTGTCATGTTGAGCTGACACGCAGAACACAGTTCCGGTTGCAGCTTTACATTTGTGCTTCTGGTCCCATATTCTTTTCTTATATATTGGTTTGAAGTGAGCACATACAAATGCTGATAAGAATCGAACCCCCAAATTCTCAATTACGAGGGATGACACTCCCAACCACTAGAACATATGTGATTCCTAACCCATATTGTTTTGTAGACTGCTTATCTTGTTTATCGATCGATCCTTGTTCTAGTTTTTGTATGAAACTTCGCTTGGTTTATTTATAAGGATGAAGTTTCGCCACTGTATTATCATATATGATGTACATTTGAAATCTTATATTGTTAAGTTAAAATCATATCGTATCCACTGTATTAGACGTTCGTTTTACAATACATGCTCCATCATATGCACTTCAAAATGGTACTCTGTTTGATATTTAGGATGCAACAACAAGGACCGGATAATAACCACTCCAAAGTACGGAAACTACGCTTTCCTATTAGT
>CAAKMY010094129.1:0-18362 GCA_901111285.1 Corrigiola litoralis | reverse complement strand
AAAGAATCGGAATATTTAGGGAAGATCCATTTTGGATAATAAGTGATTAGAGCGATGCCCCTTGCAAAGAGTTGAGTTCTTTCTCTTGAGCGCAGGATAGCCACTTACTCTTCCGATTAATTAAAATATAGGACAAGCCAGACCAAAGCCAACGCGTCAAAGTCAAGTCAGGTTCGTTCAGCAATCGACGTAACTGGTCCAAATACCAGAAGCTAGGTCATGTCAAGTCGGAGAGGAATAAAGGAAGAAGAATGCCATCATAGAGGGATCAGCATGTAAACTTGAATCATGGCCCTTTTGCCTAGTAAGCGAAAGAAGGTGTAGAAAGAGTTTACCATGCATAGAGGCCTCATATTGATCGGCATGATCCATATATGTTTTAAGAAGATAAGTCCTAACTCATGTAATTTTCTTTCACTCTCAAACTCTTTGTTTACATGGTAGTGACTCTTCCGCCTCGATCTGTCTGCTCCCTCCAATCCCTTTCAGTCTCATCCAGACTTCAGTCATTTCCAATTTATTCTATCTCAGTTTAGTTTATTACATTAAATTTCAATTGAAGAAAAAAGGCTTAAGTGTTGCAATTCGAAGCACGGTTAGCGTCTGTTTGGCCTATTTTTGGAAAACTGTTTTTACTTCTCAAAAATAGTTTATCTAAAAATTGGTTTTAGAAAAAACTTGTTGAGTTTGGTCTAGTCTATAGTAAAAGTTTTTTTATAACGTTTAGAAGTGTTTGGCCTACTTATTTCTACACATAGTTTTTTTAGTTGTTTAGAGACTTTGAATATTGCAATTATGGGATAACAAAAAATTTTCCTTCTTTAAATAATAGCTTTTGCAAGAAACAGAAACAAAAGCATCATTTTGGTGCTTCTGTTTTTGGGGGTCAAAAACTGCTTTTTGGGTTTTTCAAAAGCTATTTTGGATTTTTAAAAAACACTATGTTTGGCCAAGCTTGTAACTTTTGGGTTTAAAAACACTTCCAAAAGTTAGGCCAAACACATACTTAATAGAAACCCTTTATCAACTTATTCAAAAGAAAAAAACCCTTAATCAAGGACGTTTTGAATTTTCCAACCCAGCAACACGTCTATACATGACTTGGAGGTTAATGAGTCAATGCCCAACATACCTTAGAACACGCTAGTCGCTATGCACGATCATGTTATTGGTACTTTGTAGGTTCTTTTGCTCATTAGTTGATGTTAAATTGTTCGTGGTAATCTTGATCCTAATGCCTATGGAATATCTGAAGGTGGAATGTGCAGATCTTTTGTTTTTGGCTTTTTTTTTATAGTCCCTTAAGAGGTGGGGTGGGAAAAATAAATGCATGTATGATGTTTACATGTGATATATGAGGTATATTTATTGTGCTTTTTTTGTTTTCCTTTTCATTTAATAAAGGGATATGAAGTGGGCCATGTGCTTGACGTAGCGCTCCACGTGGCATGCTACAAGCATTACAACGCCTTTGAATAGATTTACTAGTTTTTGGACCCGGCGATGCCCGGGAAATCATGATTTTATTTTATTTGATGGCAAAGTTTTTAATTATATGCATATAACTTGCACATTCAAATTGCTTATTTCAACAGAGTCAGGTGCAGTAGATGTATTTATTTCTCCATGCATTTAATATGCCATGTCGGAAGATAGGGACATGATGATGTGGCGCGATATTGTGAAAGATGACGTGGCGCAATGTATGGGCTTGAACGCCTTTTAACAATATTGTATAGATTATAGATTATAGATTAGCGTCATCGTGGTGAAGAAAATTAACAAAATACAAGTATAGAATCTCAAGTTCCTTGAAGGCTACATAAAGAATTTTCGCACGACATTGAGATAAATCGTTCATTTACGGAATAATATGGATCAAAAAGTTAGAAACAACCCTAGTTGAAATCCTTTTTAAGACAGGTAAAAAAAACGGTGGTGAACGATTACCAAAATGATAAGTAGGGTATAAAACAGTATGAAAATGATAGCAAGTTATAATATACGAAGTACTTAATTTAATAATTTGTTTTTTTCACCACGTGGTCCACGTACTGTTTATACTGTAAAGGCAGTTGCAGCGAACAACACCGCACATTTTCAACACCAAAATCAACCCTTCAAAGACGTAGTGTTTAGTGTTTACTTGTACAAGACTTAATAGTCAATGCATAGACCTCATGATATGCGTGACGTCAATGTCGTGAAGGCAAACAAGAAACTCTAACGTGTTTGTAAGTGACATGATGAATACTCTAGCAACGTAGAAATAAGTAATTGATGCTCATTTCATCGAAATAGTAAGGAATAACGATGGAAAAGTTGGAAACAGACTGACAAAAAAAAAAAAAAATTAGAAACAGCGCTCGTTGAAGTTTTATAGAAATAGTATGATTCGTTTTGGACTGCGGAGGCACTTTTGCTGACGACGACGCATCACGCAAGATTTCAAAACTAGAAGGAAGCGAAAAATGAATGGTTAATCTATGAAAATGATATAACTAACAAATAAAATGATTAAAAAAATTAATTAAGTTAAGAAAATGACTTAATTAACAAAGAAAATAATTTAAATAATTTAAGAGTCGAATAAATGAGTTAAGGGGTTAATGACGTAATTGACAAAGAAAATAGTTTAATTACATCTTATCAACTTTAATTCATATGATATTAATTAAGTTTTCATCCATTATTTTGTTATAAACAAACCTCAGGCACCATATATTGGCTTCAAACCTAAAGGATAGCATAGGTGAATGGCAAAACTTTAAGAATATCCTAAATAACTTTCCTAAAACTAAAAAGAAACGGTCAACTTTTAGACATACATATATATACCTACGTACCATGAATCTAGTATATACTCCGTAATGTTTAGTAGTTAGAAATAGAGCCTTTTAACCAAAATGTGTCCACGTGTTTATATGCTCCCAATTGACTATAAAAATCCAACATCTAAAATCATAAAAATATGGATATTTTGATATAAAGTAACAATGAAAACAACATTGTGTACAATGACAATAATTATTGTACTTCCAATGTTTTTGGTCACAAAAGTTTTAAATCATTGAATTTTTTTATTTGATTTAATGCTTCTTTGATAACATTATAGTAATATGATTGAATCCAACTACAAATTAAAGATTAATAAACACTTATTTTGGTCCTCACTCACCACCCATTAAGCGATGCAGATTTGTTATTCAGGAATTTTGGATGACTTAAAATTGAATACGAGTGATTTCTTAGATTCATCTCAAAAAGTACTTAAACAACAAAATAGAAATTGATGTGCAAGCAGACACCCATTGACTCCAAGTCTCCAACGCGGAAAGACCGACTTAAGCCCGCTCTACATATACCATAGTTAACACTTCACATTGTTGTTGTAAAGGCAAACAACAAGAAACTCAAATACTTTGCAATTGAAGGCTAAACAATGAGTATCTAACAAGATCACAACCAAGAAACACATTGTTTACGCTCTTTTTATGTAAAGGTTAGGATGAAAGAGTTAGAAACTGGGCTACTTAAAGTCTTATTAGTATGGTTCGGTTTGTACTGTGGAGTCACTTTGGGCGACAAGGCAAATTTTCGACACCTTACGGAAGAACGCCGGCTAGCTGATGTAGGTGACAAGTCTGGTGAGTTCATCTACTATAGTTTTTTGGCTCATCTAAATTTTTTTTTTGCTCTTCTTTCTTTTTTGCTCATCTATTAAAATTTTGCTTTTTTTTTTTTTTTTTTGCTCATCTACAAAATTTTTTGCTCATCTAAATGACCATTCTCACTTCTCACGTTAAGGATCATTTCCACATGATCCTCTTCCTATACAACTAATCCAATTACTTATCTAACTTTTTTATATACTGATGGGATACAAACCCAAATCCCATATTGGAAAAACATGAAGAGAATAAAGTCTCTATAAGATGTTCACCTTTCTATTAGTATGAGGCTTTTTGAGATATGCCCAAAAAAAATCTGTCAACCATTAAGAACAAAAAGAAAAACAAAGATGGTAAATTGACAATGATGCCAAACATGCTCTAATTTTTCGGGTCAGCATTTCTCAAATATCTTGATCGAGTCTTTTTAGAGAGGTCCTTATATACTCTCTCCGTCCCACTTGATTCTTATCATTTGTTCAAATTTTTCCTCACATGCCACTAACAAATGATAACAACCAAGTGGGACGGAGGGAGTAACTCATAACCTAGGCTTTGTTTTTGCATGGGAGTTTTGGGATGGTTCTCAAAACTCAAAAGTTTAGTAAGATCCAAAACTTTTCCAAGAATTCTCATATATAAATTCCATAGCTAGATGTAAAAAGTAAAATTTCCAAAATTATTAAAAATTTCCATATATTTAATAAAAATACCATATAAAGAACATGATCTTAAAAAAAGATTTAATAAATGAGATACTCTACGAAATCAATACATGAATTTTTGTAATCATTTTGAGAATTTCGCTGTTTTACTATTTTCTTCTATACCATTTTGCACTCAAGTCATGTCTAATATGGCCCACTATAACAGGCAGAGCGAAGTGGCAAATTATTAAGCCGGTGAAAATTGAGTTTGTACCTTTTACCCCTCAACACACTGCTTAGTGTTAAGCAACCATTAAACTAGAGTATAACTTGAATAATGCAACGTAGCATATATGCATTATGTTATTATCAAGATGACAAGATGCTAACATGTACTCCATATTTCTTTGTTAATGGTTGTTCCCATCTGATATACTTGAAGGCTTCATCAGCATTGACTGTGGAATGACGGAAGATTCACGGCTGGACTCTGATGATGGTTTAAATTACACTTCAGATGCAGCGTTCACAGACTCCGGAAGAAACGAAAATGTGGCCTTTGGGTATCAGACTCTTAGTTCGCAAATATACAACACACTCAGAAGCTTCCCTGATGGAGACAGAAATTGCTATACCTTGAAACCATCGCAGGGCAAGAACAGTAGTTACTTGATCAGAGCTCAATTTCAGTATGGAAATTATGATGGACTGAACAAAATACCAATATTTAATATGTATATTGGAGTGAATTTCTGGAGGGCCGTAAACCTAATGACTACCGGTGAGGGGAGGTTTTATGAACTTATCTATACCCCCACTACAAACAATATTTACTTCTGCTTGGGGAACATTGGGCAGGGAACACCTTTTATCTCGGCACTGGAGTTAAGGCCCTTAAACAAATCACTCTATAAACCTGACAGTGGGGCGCTCATGCTACTGAACCGCTTGGATGCTGGCGCGAAGGGATATGCGAATGGCGACTACTTCGAGAGGTATATGCTGCCCTACACCCCAGACACATTACGTACTGCATGCTAGTAGTATGCTACAATCTGGCAATGTTGCGTGTTTATGCAGTTTGGTTTTCACTTTGACCTTACTTGTATGCTAAATAGTTGACATCTGCACCTCATTTATAATGGTGCATATAGTCAGGTATTGGAAAAGTGTCAAAAAAAAATAAAAAAACATGTAGCCTTATCGCAATTAGATCTTTTAGATTATGGTCCTATGTTTACATTAGTGATAACTAAACATTATGGCTATGTTTTGTAGCATGTGATCACGTACAATTGTAACACAATGTCTATAAGTTAACACAAACTGGGGGTGGGGGGGGGATGATTGCGAAAGATAGGAGGATGTCTAGAAGGAAACGTAATTAATTACAACAACCAATTACAACCATTACCAACCCCGTTACATTTATAGAGGTAATCCAATAAATCAAACTCCATGTTGATCTTCTTTCTCCCTTTCATTCTTCACCCATTTTGAATTAAGAATACTATTCATGTACGACATGTATACTTTGTACATATTTAATGTCTAGATTTGTCAATGTGTAATTTGTAAGTATTCAGAAGGTTCACCTTGCCTAGCTAGTAGAATTTGGATAGCAAAATAATCGGACTTTTCGTTTGGGGGGCTTGAGACTGTCTTACATTGTCGTCATTCTAAACTAATGCTACAATTGGAATTCTCTGTGTTCGATGTTCAGTTTCAGAGATGATCCACATGATCGTCAATGGATTGGTGTTCCATCTTCTTATAACTGGGATAATTTGAGCACTGATGCGACCATAAGGTCCAGCATAGATGGTTATGGATTGCCACCATCAGTTCTGAAGACAGCGGCGACTCCCAGGTCTGGTATTGACTCCTTGGCTTTCCACTGGAGCGGCTTTAATCTGCGAAATGCACCTTCAAAGTATGAGGTATACGTTTACTGGCACTTCGCTGAAATTGAGAAGCTGGGGTACAAAGATTCAAGAGAATTCAACATTTCTATGAGTGGGAACTTTCAGTCAGGAGTACTTAACCCCAAATATCTGGAGCCAATGACCATAGCTTCATCAAGAATAATTTTGGATGATCCGCCTTTGCTCGATTTTTTCATTAACAAGGCAGCAGGATCTACACTCCCTCCCATTCTCAATGCTATGGAGCTTTACCAATCATTAGATCTCCCAGCATCTGCGACAAATGAAGACGATGGTACATTATCTTTTGCTAATCCATTGGTCTTCCATTCTATGACGAATAATTTTCTGCTAGAAGGTTTACTCTTATTAAAATGGACTTTGCATAAGAATACAAGTGTAGCTTATGAGCTGTCAGCATTCTTAGCCAACACCTCATTGTATTGATTGTATTCCATAATCTCATCAGTATATGACTGTAATTTCACAAAAGTTATATTACAGATTGAGAAAACGCTTATATTTGTTGATAATTTAAGAAATTAGTTGCCTCCCCTATTTCTGTGTACCGATATACTTCGTATCTAGAATGCTTTACTGCCTAAAGAAGCTTTTGCCCCTAATGTCAGTGAATGCCGTTATGAGTATCAAGAAAAATTATGGGGTGCCAAAGATCTGGCAAGGGGATCCATGTCTTCCACATGTTGCCTGGGATGGTTTAAACTGCAGCAAAAGTGTTGATGATATTCCAAGAATAATCTCTTTGTGAGTGTGGACATGACCCTTTCTGAAACCCTCTTCCTTAAGTGACACGCTGCTATAATTCTATTAACTTTTATGAACTGCAATACCAGGAATTTATCGTTCAGTGGTTTGACTGGAGATGTACCACAATCATTATCTTCCCTGAGATCATTAGTCTACTTGTAAGTATATGTCTGTATTTGAGCATGTATGATAATTTGGACAGGAAAGCGAAACACAGTTCATCGTTTTCTATCTTTAGCTTGAATAGAGAGGGACTATACTGTCGTTTCCAGGGTACTATTAACCTCTACTTGTCTTGCCTTGCCTTAGGAATCTTTCTCATAATAGTCTGACAGGTGCGGTACCTGATTTTCTGGCTGAGCTTCCATCTCTAAGTACAATGTAAGTCGTCAAAAATGATGTTAAATGTACTCGCCATGAAAAACACTTGATCAAACTTACTCTCCCATGACAGTGATTTGAGTAGTAATAACCTCAGCGGTCAAGTTCCAGCTGCACTTAGCAAGAAGGTAGAGAATGGCTCAGTAAATTTAAGGTTAGGAATGTTCCTAATTAGCAACTACATATCTTATGCTCATTACCAGAATATTTAAAAGAAAAAGAAAATCATGCTTGTAGGGTAATTATGTAGAGAAAAGTCTTTTTCATCCAGCAATAATAATACTTCCTTATTCATGAATCATCAGATTGGACATACTGTTTTGCTTAAAATAATTGGTTCTTCTATATATAATATTTGGAATGTGGACTCCTGAGGTTCCTTTGGACAAATAATTTCTAATTGCACCCTCGAATATCTCCCAGGTTGGAAGACAACCCTGACCTGTGTGTATCACATAAATGCAAGAAGAAGAATTTGAAGAAGATACTGATTCTGTTGGCTGCGCTAGCATCTTTAGCAGTTGTATTCATAACAGCTGTAGCAGTCTACTTCAGAGTTAAACAAAGGAGACGAGGTACCTGTATGGTTTAGTTTTCTACTTCTATAGTACTATGTAGTAACTTTTCATTAGCACTTGGATAAGAGGTCCCATGATAGGATAGGGTGAGGTTGCTCGTTTTGGGATGTGCTTTAAACTCAACATCTGATAAGCTCACTGAAAAACCTTAGAAGCTGACCGTGTCTGATCATGGGACCGTCTTACCCAAGTTTTCACCTTTTCCATTATATTGATAAAGTACTACCTATCATGATACAACTGTGAAGCGACTTCTGAAATGACTCATGGCAGAATAAAATCCACCAGAGAAATAAATAGCATTGAAGTTCCAGTATATATGAGTCGCATATATGGAGCTTCAGGGAAAATGGCGCCTGCAATATTAAACTACAGATTACGGCCAGCTAGCTCAATAACCTCTGTCTCTGTTGAACCTCTAACACTCACTTTTTGTAACCAATACCTCTACAAATAGCAGTTCATCTGCTAATTTCTAACTTCCCATGGATCGAATATCTCCTGGACAACTCTATGTCAGCCTAGTGCCTATATCGTAGTAGCTTACAATGTGCTTTCTTTTTGGCACCAGTTGGGAACATAAACAGTAGTCCAATGGAGTTGAAGAACCAGGCTTTTACATACGCTGAAGTTGTAAAGTTGACTAATAACTTCCAAAAAGTCATTGGTAAAGGAGGATCAGGGACAGTTTATCATGGATGCTCCAAAAATGGCACTCCTCTGGCAGTCAAAATACTAAATCCATCTTCTGCAGTCAGTCTTCAGATGTTTCGTACTGAGGTTAACAGATCAAAAGCACTCCAATATCTATTTTGATATTTTGGGATTGTAGGTTTTTTTTTCCAATTACTTCCTGAAGGAGCTACAGAAAAATCTTATCGTTCTTTTGTCTGCAAGACAGGTTCAACTCTTGATGAGGGTTCATCACAAAAGTCTGGTTTGTCTCATAGGATATTGCGAGGAAGGCAGAAGTATGGCGCTCATTTATGAGTATGTGGTCAATGGTGACTTGCAATGGCATTTATCAGGTAACACACCGGTAGTGTACTTAATGGTTTACAAACCAGAATTACTTTGTTTGATCTTTATCGTATAGCTGTGGAAAGCGGTCTATGTATGAAATTGCACTCATATGGATCAAAAATCAATTAACACTCTGCATGAGTGGCAATAACCATGTCATCTCGGCCTAGTCCTTAAATTATCGCCTTCACTTGAGCTTGTCTGGCATTATACATGTATGTATGTTCCAATTATGAGTAACTTTCTTGCTAAGTCAAGAGCAATGGTGAGACTTGTCGCAAGTTAATTTGTTTTTTTTTTTTTTTTTTGCTGCAGAGAGAAGTGCCAAGGTTTTGTGCTGGAAAGAGAGACTACAAATTTCTATAGATGTTGCAGAAGGTCAGTTATATGAATTACTTTCTTTTCCTTGGTTTTTCACAATTGCCACCCACTGAGCACCACTCAGTATTGTATGACTATTATCGGTTGTTTAAACTTATGTTGGCTGACTGATAAAAGCTGAGTGAGATGGAGGATGACGGAGAGAGACTATGCAAAATTTTAGTATCTTCAGCCACTAACTTCGAAGATGAATGGTTAAATTTCGACTTCAGGTTTGGAGTACATGCATAGTGGATGTAAACCTCCTATAATCCACAGAGACATGAAAACATCCAATATTCTGCTGGATGATAAGATGAAGGCCAGAATATCTGATTTTGGCATATCCAGAATGTACTCAGCTGAGAGTCAGACTCATCTTTCAACTAATGTGGCAGGCACATTTGGCTATATAGATCCAGAGTAAGTTAATAAACCAACGCCTGCTCTTCTTATTCGATTGAGAGAACAGGTTATCTAATTATAATCACATGCGCACAGCGGCTTTTATTATTTTGTCCAAAATGTCAAATTACTCTGTTAAGTAAAGCCCAGATGGACTAATTAGAACCACTTGACTTCCTTGTATATTCTAAGAAAAAAGGGTGTATCTGATATTACTTGCTTTTGTTTCGCAGATACTACAGCTCACGCAGACTGAACGAGAAGAGCGATGTATACAGTTTTGGGGTCGTTCTATTGGAACTTATCACAGGCCGCCCTCCAATAATGAGAGCGACAGACGAAAATTAAAAAAATCACATAGTTGATTGGATTTCACCTATGATTGAGAGAGGGGATATCCTTAATATTGTCGACAACAGACTTCTTGGAGATTTCAGCACCATTTCAGTGTGGAAAGCACTGGAAATTGCTCTGGCATGTGTACCATCAACTGCAATTCAAAGGCCAAGCATGAATCAAGTATTGGCAGACTTAAAAGACTCTTTAACCATCGAAATTGCTCGTGAAGGCGAAAGAGAAACTGAGAATTGCGGTTATCCTAGAAAAGATGACATTGTTGCAGTTGATACTGAGATTGAAATGGGTCCTAGCCCTAGGTAGCCAGGAAGCACTAAATGTAGAAATGTTTGTAAGCTGAAAGTTCGGAATGATATATTTCACCAATAAGACGTGTATTCTTTTAGGTCTTTTCATTCTCAATCATCTCAAGTGTGACATGAGAAATATGATTATCATGAAACTTTGGACTTTGGAGTAGTTTTTTCTTTAGGAGCTGCTTGGCAATCTGTTGCCGTAAATTAAACCACATTGTCCTGCCCTCCGGGTGAAAGCTAGACACCACCCCTGCTGGATAAGTTAATACTCTCTGTATTTTTTTCAAGTATACAATTGCTTTTTCATATTTTATAAATGGTACTTTTTTTGGCAAGGTTTTAAATGTTATAATGATTATCAATAATTTATGATATACAACTGATAGAATCATACAAATTGTAATAGTAGATTTGTGTTTAACCATGCTTTAACATAATCATATTTAAAAATAAAATTCAATTATAAAATTTTTAATTATTGATAATTAAAGTATTATGTCAAAAATCTATAATGTAGTATATATAATTGAAGAAATAATTGATAATAGTTATTGATATCTAAACTTCCGTGTGAAAATTTTATCCTTCGATGTGGTTGTTCGCAAATTAGACTTAGTTATATACTTAGTCAACATCATCGTTGTTTATCAACATTTTTTAGAAAATTATTTAAAGCTATAAAATGACAATTTTAATATGATCTAGTGTTAATTTAAAATAAAATATAAATTGTCTCATACATCACAATGAGTTGGGATGTGTTTGATAACCTAATTTGACTAATCTAATTATTTTTTTAAATTCTATTATGTTAATTGTAGATGAAATCCTGATACAAAAGTTAAAAGCTAAATTTTCGTTGCCGGGAAATCAATTCTCAATGCATAAAAGACTAACCAATTAGCCATTAGGACGAAAATTTAAGATTATGTTTGGCAAACTGCGAGTAGAGGGTTGCATTAGTGAGTAGCGGGTAGATCAACGTGTTTGACCAAGTAATTTCATTAGCTGGTTATCTAAAAGTATTTGGTAAAAATTAGCTGGTCAATGGTAATTGGAAGTTATTTTATTGCAAAGAAACATAAAAGGATATTTATGCATGTCTATTATTATAGAAGGGTATAAAGTGTAAATTTCTCTAACGATTCCATATATACGTCTTTTTGCATTATTTTCCAAGCCTCTACTCTCAACACGCTCTTTTTTTCAACTAGCTCGTTTTTAGAGGGGTTTTGCAATCCATTCTCCTAACCCATCAAGGTTTTTTGCTTGGTTGACTATTCAAATCCTTAAAACTAGTCAAACCCTTTAATTTCGCCCTATTAAATTGTTTATCAAACAAGGCCTAGACCTTACTCCTTATGGATACAAAGAAGACTGTTTAAATTTTGTAAATCATATATGACTATAGGACCATAACATAGTGGGGGGGGGGGGGAGTCCCTCTTGTTTCTTGGGATTTTTATGTGCAGACCAAAGGAGAATGGAGAGTTGGAGATTTAGTAGTCTCATGCTTGGAATTCTGGTCCTAATTGATAAATATGTCTAGTGGGTGGCTTCAAAGTCTATTCAAATCAATAATGTCTATTTCAAGCGGAATGAATGTATTTATCAGGTTGTTATAATATTTGAATCCACCTTTTAATAATAGCTTTCAAAAACTTCTCCTATATTTATGAGTCAAAATATCACGTAGAGGATGCATGGGTACCAAATTGATAACTATGGTGAGCCTCGAGCGCTAGCACACTATAATAAAACTATTCTGTTGGTTATGGTGACATGTTCCTTCGATCTATTATAAGTGCTAGCACATATTAGCATGTCGAGGAAAACAAAAACATTTTCAGTTAGTAGTGTGAGGATTCATCCAATGATGGATTTATCCAAGGAGAGAGAAACCCCCTAGATAGAGAAAATCAATTTCCCTCAGAAACCATCAACACCATCATCTTAGGAGCTCGGCGGCCACCGGACTTCGCCTTCCAACATCAATTAATTAGTTGTTGGGGAGCTCTATATCTCGAGAGCTGATTAGCCAACAAGCCGAAGTCTTCCCAGCTTTGCATCATCTAAATAATCACAAGCTTCGGCATCGATAGATCATCTTCAAGTCATAAGTTTCCTTTTCCCGTCTTCTTCTAGTTTTAATTTATTTTCAAGTATTTTGTTGTGAAGGTTAAAGGATTTCTGGGTCTCTATAGTTTATAGTTGTGTGGTGTCTCTCTGTAATTTGTTTGCTGATGCCTTTTCTTCTCTACAAACTTGTTTGGTGTCACTGTGTAGCGAGGAGTCAGTGTGAAGGTTATTTCTTTTTGCTCCGGTTGTGTTCGCTTCTACTGTTGGTAACCCAAGTATGGATGATTCTATTGCTTACTGGAGAACTAGATTTGTGGTATTGGGAGAAACTATTACTTGTCAATTGCTTATAGCAGCTGACATGGAGTCGTTATCTGACGAGGGACGAATTCAGTGGGGTATGCAGATGAAGGAGATAGGAAATAATTTTTTTCGTAAGGGTGAATTTGTGTCTGCATCCATGATCTATGAATCTATAGTAGGTGGACTTGTGCCAGTAATTCAAACCTGTAAGATAAGGCAGAAAGGTATCTTGAACTGGTTACACCTTGCCTCGTCGCCTCCTCAACCAAGCAGCATGTTTTCTAAAATTTGAGAAAAATGAAGAGTGTATTCGTCTTTGTAATAATATTTTGATGTTGGATGATCAAAGCATAAAAGGCTACTTTAGAAGAGACCAGGCATATTCGAAGATTAATAGCTCAGAGGAGCGATATTGGATTTCAAGGAAGCTCATAAACTTCAACCTTTTGACAAAACCATCAAGATGGAAATCGAGAAGTTGG
Source organism: Corrigiola litoralis (assembly GCA_901111285.1). NCBI lineage: Eukaryota > Viridiplantae > Streptophyta > Magnoliopsida > Caryophyllales > Caryophyllaceae > Corrigiola > Corrigiola litoralis. Next base: position 5,087 of record CAAKMY010094129.1, on the reverse strand, counting down.
AAAGGAAGAAAGGTACGAAGAATCAAGAAGAAACCATTACTGGTCAGCCTACATTGAGAGCCCCTACTCAAGAAAAGAAAAATTCGACTCTCTTTGATCCGCTTGGAATTACTAATAATGTGGATGTTGGTTCAACCACTTGTGTTTCAAGCCCTAGGAATAGGAGGACATTTGCTGACAATATATTGTGGAAGTAGCTGATACTGGCTTATATAATACGAAAACATAAACGGAGAACAATGGTGTTGGGAATAATTTCCCTCCACACAAAGGTAATGAGGAAGTTAACAAGAGGAATAAGCTAAGGTTGCTACTGAGGAGGTTGAGTAGGAAATCGATTATGGAGGAAGCTCACCCTGTGAAGATGTTCTCATGTCTGATAGTGTCAAGAAGACTATTGATGAGTCTGAGTATCTTCAAGATGTTGCAAGCCTAGTTGCAGGTGCTACTTCAATGAAGTTCCAAGAGCTAGAGTGCTTGCATAGGGGTAATGCATAGCTTTCAGAATGGTAAGCGACAAAACTTATCCCTTCACATTGCCTCGTCAAAAATGGAATATCTTAAGTCCGGAAAATAAATACAGTTTTATCATCCCTACTTTATGTCTGTGAAGATAGTTCGGACCGCCAAACCCAAACTAAGTATCTTGAAGGAGACCCTCCATGATGTTCTGTCGTGGGAAGCAGAGGTTTGTAGCAAACCTACTGAGAGTATTTCCCATGTTCAAGATGATGTGGAGCAAGGGAAAGTTCCTTGTGATCTAGGTCATATGCAAAACTCCCGTCCCAAGAAGCATAGATGTTCAGCCTTTAAGCTTCAATCAAAGACACGACAACAGACACCTTCAACTTTTGGCACTTCACACATTTCAGGAGTGGCGATGACTTTTTCAATGGGTGTGAAGTGGATATTGAGACAATCGGTAGCTGGGCCTCTACCTGAAGGACATGAAAGGAAACTGGTTGAGTATATTTGTAATGGAAAATGGACAAAGTTAGATATGAATGGGCCTTAGATTAATTGAGTGCTTTGGTAGGCAACCAGTCCCATAAGATCAACCAAATAAAGCTCACTGGAAACTAGCTTGGGATGCACCCTGCCCTCCTAAAATTCAGAGTTTTATTTGGTTGATGTTATAGGACAGTTAACCTACCATAGCACTCATTAAGCAGAGGAATATATCTCCTGATAAGGGGTGTCCCTTGTGCCATGATCAGGTGGAAATTAAACCGTACTGCATGTTCTCAGAGATTGTCCGAGCACAAAAGCTCCTTGGAGTGAACTGAAACTGCCTGAGACTTTCTGTTTTTTTTTTGGGAAATTTCGGTTTGTACCCTTGTGGTTTTACATTTTCCAGCTTGTGCCGAAACTTGTAATGACATTCCAGTACGTACCCCCGAGTTATTGTATTTTTCCACCCCATAGCCAAAATCTCAAAAATGTTAGTTTTCAGTTGATTTGAAAATTTTCTATCTTTATGAATTTTTCTCAACTTATTTTCTTATGAAAATTGTTTTTTCAAAGTAATAAAACTTATTTTCTTAGCCTTAAATAAATTGATTACTCTATTCTTGATAGATGACATCCGCTTTGAAATATTCATCTTCAGTGTTACATTATTTAATATCTATATTTTATAGAAAAATTCATGTGATTTTATAATTCACGTGTTTTTTTCAAATGGCACACTAATCCAACATAATCATATTGAAAATTTATAAAAAAAAGAGAGATTTTTTTTAGCTTTAGTATTCATTTGCCATTTATGAAAAAAATATTTTTCAAAATGTAAAATCCTTAACATTTAGTTATTCTAGAAGGTTTGAACTTAAAAAAATAAAAAATAAAGATTTTTCTATTTTTTAATAGAAAAAATAAGAAAAAAATTCAAAAAATTAATACTTTGTAGAAATGTTTGCTTGTATAGACCAAAGATATTTACTTTATTACGATTTAACTAAATATTTAAGGTTTTTTAAGGTTTTGGTCACAATTTGGAATTAATCAATAACTTAAGGGTGTGTCATGGAATGTTTTTTTAAGTTTGCACACAAGTTGGAAAACGTAAAACCACAGGGACACAGATCGGAATTTCCCTTTTTTTTTTTGACATTGGTCGAACTGAGACTTTCTTTCAATTTGACTTAAGATTATGTTTTTGGCTAAAATTAGTTATACTCTTACATGTATGCCTAGTTCCTTGTTTTTCTCGTGAATCTAAATTTTTCTGTGTAAAGAAGTAGCATCCGCATATTGATCTCTGATCTGTTTGCGGAATAAGGCCTTATTATAATTGATTCATGACAAAGAAGCTAAAGAGAACCAAAGGGGACAAAATTATGGAGCAGTGTGCAAAGCTACTCCTTATTCCATTATAATTTACATTTTTTTTGACAACAAACACCATTTACATGGATATAAAGTGGCAACATCAGAACTGCAGAAGAAAACACTCTTGTGGCTTTCCGTGGCAAACTAGAAACATAACAAATTTTTTAGGGACTTTCCGTGGCACTGGTGGTTATGTCTTGTACGGGAGAAGCACAACAACTACAACAACTGCCGGCAGGTGCAGGGGTGCAGCACACACAAGCTGGACATATAGTAGGTCCTGCAATGTGAACAAAGTAGAACAGTAATTAGAATTTTAGACAAAAATATAAGCAAAAAACATATAATAACGTACCATGAGGTAGAGGAAGGTGATGTCGGTTGTATCGTCTTGCATTGCATGGGACCGTGGAGGATAGAACCAAAGCACAGATGAGCATAAGAGTTATCATCACGCTAGCACTCCTTGACTTGGTGGCCATATTTGCTCAAGGTGCTGGAAAGTTGGATGTTTACTAAGTAATATACTTCGCTTGCTAATCCAAAGCTCAAGCTTATATAGGCTTTAATTTAAGGACTAAGGAGTACATTGTGTATATATTAGCAAGTAAACGGTGGTACATTGTGTACTTTCACGCACGATCAAGCATATTCTATATAGTTGGCAATTGTTGAACGAACTTCGTCGAATTGACTCTTTTGCATGAGGTCACGTTGTTATGTTTAGATAATCATCAACTTGTGAAATTTCTAAATTCGTTAAATGCTACTCCTTTGCGCTAATCGGTGGGTCAAGTAAACGGTGGTACCTTAGTAATGATAGGCTTTAGACTTTTGTATGTCTGACCAAACTCATCTTCCCTCTGTCTTGTAGACTTGCATGAGCTAATCAGTTGTTTGTGTTGGGTCAAGTCCATGAGACTATGACTAGAAACAAAGTACTCCGTAGTAAGCTAAGTGTCACTTTGACTGCGTAAATTACGATGTCTACTTAAGAATGTTGAACAAGTTTGATTGAATGTAGGAGTCACCCAGCGGCAACTCCGATATGATAATTTAATAGACATATATCGATCAAATGTGTACTAAGGTCTAATTATTGTGATTTATGAGGATTATTCTATCATTCTCTAATGTGTATAACTCTTCTCATCTCCTTTGCGCTCATTTTTGTTTCCCTTAAAAACACCACCTCCTTATTAGTCATTACTCATTAGCAATCGAAATTTTCAATTGTCTAACTGCACAAAGAGTTGCCAAACCTCTGACAATAATAGCTCACATTCATGACGGTTAATGGCGTTAAGCTCCTTCAAAACCACCACTTTTGATCCATTTACACACTTCAAAGATTTCGCTTAGCCTTAGGTTCCATGAGGTTCTCCATGTGTGCCCTAAACTCTTGACTCCTCATTAATACTACCTTACTCTTAGGCATACCGTCTCTTCTAGCTTAGCTCTCTTAGAAGAAGCCCCCATCCACGCTATAAGACAATAATTCGGTTTTTGGGATAGACTCATCACAACTATTAGGACAACATTTAGTAGGAACGTGTCCAAAGACAATACATACAAACAATATTAGGTAAAACACCAATAAGAATCTTAATTGAAATATATGTTTTTTGCCAATACGCTAAAAGAATGCTATGTGTCCAAACATCTTTCAACAAAAAAATGTGTAATATTTCTTATAAATTAACTAAAATATTTTTTCTAATATGAATAATCAAATCATTTTTCTAACATCCCTAGTTGTCAAGGTCTCTATTCAATGGTTATTATATTCTACGTTAATAACGAACATGATTATGCATACGGTAGATATATGGGAAAAGAGCAACTCTAGAAGAAAAAAAAAGACATGACAACACATTATATATAAGTAGATAATATCTTATAAAAATAATATGGTATTAAAATACACATATAAACTTTAGAAAAAATCTGTTAAAAAGATATAACAAGATTTTATTTTTAAATACATGAAATAAACGTATAAAGTTCATTACATGACATCATATAACATCACTAGTCCCCGTGCCATAATGGCACGGTTTTTTAGTTTTTTTATATATATTTATAATTCAAATGTCTTATATGCATTATCATAAGGTATTATGATCATTTTGTCTTGATGTGATGTATTTTATACGTCATTGCCGGCGTGCTCAAATATATGCACCCCATGAAAAAGAACATTCTTACCGCTTATAGATTGTATAAGTCACCCGAATACTATAGATACAGTAATTACTAATCTTCTTTGTTATAGGGGTGAAGACGATAATATGACCTTCTTGATTTTCATGTGAATATGAATATGTTTGTTAATAATATTGAGATATATTTCAGCATTGTACATGTTAGTATAATCTTTCCTATAATTCACCCATTTCAGGGGAACAATATGAAAAATTAGGTAAATAAGATAGAGTGGTATTTCCCAATTAGGATATAATGAACTGAATTAAAAAGGCTAATATCATATTTTGTGTTAATATGTCATATTGTAATTATTTTTATATCTTTTAGAGTCAATATTATGATTAAAAAATACTAACCTCCATCCCACAATAAACTTCATAGTTGCTTTTGGCACATTTACCAATACAATTTTTATATGCTAAATATCTTTAGTTATATATTAGTAAAAATTATAAAATTTTAATATTCTTGATCTACTCATTAAGACGAATCAAACAAGATCCCGTAAGATTATATTTCATATTATATTTTATAAAAAATTATGAGAT
>CAAKMY010094118.1:14830-28149 GCA_901111285.1 Corrigiola litoralis | reverse complement strand
TGGGGGGGTGGGGGGTGGGGAGGGACCTTCTGTTCTGCAGTAAATTCTAGTTGCTAGGAAATAAAGTGACGCCAGCTGAGGATTTTGGTAGCACTAGATTAGATCTGCAAAATGACAAGAGGCTATGCTTAGTATTGCACCTGACAATCACTGGAGAGTTTTTTATTTTTATTTTGCCTATATCAGGAGAGCTTAGATCCTGTGGTACTATCTGGGTAATTGGTCCTTTTGAGTCTTTTTATGCTCATTTTAGCATTGCATCTCTACTTTCGTTAGCTAAGCTTTTCTTGTTGCTTCTAAAGGGGAGGGCCGGAGGGGAATAGAGTTAAGGGTCTGCAAGTTACATTTTTTGCTCTGTCCTGATCATTTGGAGAAGATGGGAATATTCAATTTTTTTGGGCACTTAGCAATCGTGTGGACCGATGTAGTGCATCACTCTGCCAAGACAAAATTACATAGAAATTCGGTCTCTGCCATGTTCTTGTAGAATTGCTTGCATATGGTGGTATTTTCTTGTTTTGATAGTGAAGTCTTTGGTTAGTTAGATGAATCCTTTTATTTAGATAAAGAAAAGTGTCTAGAAAAGGTAGGGGCGAATTTCCTCTTTTGCTGATAGGTTCTTTACATAAGTGGATGATTTTAAGATCTTTGATATATTTCATTTACTTTCATGGTGTGTGCCCATGATATCTGCCTTTAGGTTGTCATCATGTGGTCTGAACAGTTGAACGCTTTTTGTCTTGAGTGATTGTCGTGTTCCTGCGCAACAATATCTTGTCTTCAGTGATATTATGGTGTCTAAATATATTTCTTCTTATTCTGGTGTACGAGTCTTCTCCATGCTGAAATATTATCCTCTTTGAAAATCAGTTTGTAGTTGGTCATGACTAATTTTAGAGCTGCTTTCTGAATTGCTCTGTGTCGCATGCAGTCCAATCAGATCTCTTATTGAGACTGGCTTCGGCGCAGGCAAGAGATCAGATGTGAGACTATATTACGGAGCTCGAAGCCTGCAGAGAATGGCTTATCAGGTGGGTCATCAAACTAGCCATGAGTAGGTTGGTGTTACTGTTCGTTTTTTTCTTTCTGACACCTGTGGTTCTGCCCCATTTCTTTGATACAGGATAAGTTTAAAGATTGGGAGTCTTCTGGTGTTAAGATAGTTCCAGTACTATCACAACCAGATGATGGATGGACAGGTGAAACTGGTTATGTGCAGGTACGTTTGGGCTTCATTAAGCATGACTGTCAGATTTTGTCAGTTGTATGGCTTTGCCCAATTTTGTGGTCATCATTCTAATGCTATTATTTTTTCGGGTTTCTGGGTATGAACAGGCTGCTTTCTGTAAAGCCAAAAATATTTCCAGCCCCAAGTCAACTGGTGTTGTACTTTGCGGTCAGAAACAGATGACTGAGGTATTCTGGTTTAATATAACTTTATTTCTTTCTGATTCATGGCGTTTATTTTAGGAGAAATTACCATTAATTACCTTATAAATACACTTTTTAAAACAGCTACCCTGAACTCCTAAACTTAATCTGGATGCTGGAACTTTACGATCAAGTTTGTAATCATAATTCTTTGTGGTTGAACTTTCTACTGTAGACTCGCATGTAGGACCGTTTATTTTGCATCTGATACAGAATGCGAATGCAGAACTGCATCTACCATATTTAGATCTCAAATTATGATATTCTTTCTGGTTGGTGTGGGCCGTCATATAACAAATGCTTCCTTCATGCAGGAAATCACTTCCATATTGACGGAAGATGGGGTCTCAACTGACAAAATACTGAAGAACTTCTAAGCTCATGTTGCAGACTTCTTCATTGTTGTATAATTGTTTCGAAAAGCAATTTTGTTAGTCATACATTCATTCCTCGCGCTGAGCATCAATTGTCTCAGTCTGAATAGTGAAAATAAACTAGATATGATACAGGACCAAGGAACCTAGCTCGACTGCAAAACAGGGTGAAGGAGCAAGGCCCAACATTGTGTTGAAGATCAGAGATTGGAGACAAGAAGCAAGAGTGTAATTTTTGATTGAGTTCTGAATGATGTACAAAATGATTTTTATGCGGTATTTATAGCCAATACCACGAAATTTTACCTCAGCTTAAACAACACTGACAAATTGTGTCAAAATTCTTTGTTTTAGGACTTCCTAAAGTCATCCACCACCCCACATAATTGACCAAATTTATCCCTTTTTGCATTTTGAGTCATAGCTAATATAGCTCCATCTATCTATATAATTTCGCAACATCAAGTATCGTGAAAACTATCATCTATCAAGTGTTTGTTTGAATAAATGCACTTCTCATCGGCTTAATTATCTTTCCTGTTTTCACATCCTTATTTAGTCTTATTTTTTTGTAAGTTAAGGCATTGTCTATGGGTTGGTCTCATACTCTCATTCCCGTTTGAATTGGTAATTGAGATCCTATGTTGATTGTTGAGTGGTAGCCTGTAAGTGCTACCAAGTCTTAAGAGAGAATCAATAACTAATTGCTAGTTCCAACTGATGTCCTTTGACTAGAGCCATCTTCAACCTTCTCAACTTTGGTTGTATCTCTTCGCCTTTCACGGCTGAAGTTTCATCTCGCTTAAGATTTCCTCTATATTTCGTATCAAGCCAATGTCCACATTACTTTCGGTGCATTAAAATTCACTTATATTGACGATTTATTCATATTTTGTCACCGTTTAGATTACTGTAAAAAAGTATAGGACACTAACCTTAATTCAACAATTGAGTATCAGTTGAAAAATTACAAAGTTCAAAAACACTAGTTGAAATTTCCCAAAATTAATTCATTAATAGCAATGGTATTCGCTATGTGAGTTCAATTCCCTTTCATATAAATTTCCTTCAAAACAAAAAATACTTTATTTGACTTCAGTTTCCACAACTAACCCACAACTTTCTCACTCGCAATCCGCAACCAACTTATAACCAAACCAAGGCTCGAATGTGACCTTTTAGTCTCTTGAATGAGGAATGTGTGTGACCCCACAGAATCCCAAACTGAACATAATTCCAAATCCCAATGGCCTGAACTGAACTGAACCAAACCAAACTGAACCCAAAACTCAAAAAATGATCTCAGATCATCAAAACTGCTATATTGCTATACACTACATGCTACAAGTAGAACCTCTCTACACTCCCTTACCAAAACCCCTCCTACTTATGCCCTATCATCATTTCCTCTTCATTTCCCAGGTAATATAATTCCTCCATTTCCCCCACACTACATTGCTTCTTTTTCCCATATAATTTCTGCCCATAAAATGATCTTTTCTACTATCATAAAGGGACCATAATGATATAATTTGTGTTGGGCATCAAGAACTCATTGTTTGACTCAAAGTTGTAATCTTTATTGTTGCAATTCTTCATTGATGACCTGAACTCTTGAGTTTAGATTTCTGGGTTTTTTTCTTTTGTTATATTTTTATTCAAAGTTGTTTTTTTTGTTGATTTTCATATTTAGTATTGTGGTTCTATTGTGTGCTAAGTAAGTGAAATTGGGTACGTTGCATGTTTAATGTTCATGATTGGGGTACCATATGTTTGGTTTGTGTTGATTCTTGGTGGGTTTTTCTTGTTTTATTGAATGCCATGTTATTAAAGTTGTGATCTTTATGTTTTAAGTTTGCCTGATGTTTTGAATGTTGGATAATGTTTAGCCATTGCTACGAAAGGTTTACATAGCTGTTGTAGTTATTATTCGTCGAGTATTGGATAGTAAAGGAGACTCCTTTGATGATACGGATGTGCGCAATAACTTGGGAATTGGGATTGCTAAAGCCTTTGTTGTGTGGTAATGACATTGCTGAGTGTGGTTGTTGTTAATGAAATAACAGCAGAGCTGATAACGGGGTGCGGAAATGGTGTGTTTTCATGCTTAATGTAGTAGTGCTAGTATAGAGTGAGATTTGGAGATAGTTAAGTACAGTATTTTTGGCCATGTTGTAGCTTAAAATATTGGGAAACATCTATAGTTGTGTGTTTAGGGGAAAAAATTGCTATAGCCAAAGACTCCGTACAACTACTTGAATAGCGGTAATGGGTGCTTCATAATCGAGCTTGTAAAAAGATAGTTTCGGAATATGATTGTGGATTCTGGATAGTTTCGGAATATTTAGTTGAAAGTCAAGACTCCCTAAAACTTCTACGTATGGAAGGATTGATGCCTTAAAGTCGAGAATCTGATATTAGAATGCGTAGCAGCCAGTGCATGTGTATAGCTCTGGAGAGGTCATTCTCCGGGAGCGTTAATGTGTGAAAACTGCCCTTATGATTGGTTTTATATGTTCACAGTTTCAATGATTTTGGAAGTTGAAAATATGTAGCATGGACTTCTGATTGACTGTATCAGATTGTGCAAGGGATTAATTATTTCACAATGATGTTAATTGTCTCATTTCAGTCCAATAAGCTTATTAGTGTAATGATTTGAGTAAAGATTGATAACAAAGGGCACATTGGTTCAATAGGCTCTCTTTTTTTTTTTTTTTCCGATCTGCCTAGTGAAAGCAAAAGGTAAACATGATGGTAGTAATTGTTTCTGTTACTATCAGCTCGTCTCGGGTGGGACTGTATGTCTGTATCACCAAAAGTTAATTCTCATACATGCCCAACCCAAAGAAATACATAAGGAACTTTTACAATATTTGATTAAAAAAAAGAAAGTACATCTGCTTTCCATGGTCTAATTAACTAAATCACCAGGAGTTCCTTTTTTCAGCAAGTCCTACAAAAATGCTGATTTGAGCTAAAAATGTTTGATTACATTGATCGTATGATTTTAGATTTTCATCAATAGGCTGTTTCAGAATTTGAATAATTGCCTCTTGGAAAATTTATGTTGATCGGTTTCATTCAAATCTAAGATTTAAGGTTGAAGGGTTTGTACTGTACACGATATTAGTTGTGTCTGCGTATTAGTGCTGAAATCTGTTTCATTGCTTGCATTTATATAGTTTGTCCAAGTTTTTTTTTAAAAGAAAATCGCAATTTACTATTGGAATTTTTGTCTTGTTTCTGAAGGTGATTCATGGAGCTTAGACCTAGAGCAGTCGTTGTCAAAGAGGAGTTTGCTGTTACACAAGGTGAGGTTTTTTTTGTTGTGATCTCTGTTGTTTTGTAGAGTAATGTGCTATTTTGTTTGGGGAGTACATCTGATACAGAGAGGTTTTGCTAGTGTGTTGTTTTGAGAAAGAAAAGTTAATCGTCTGAACTTAGCTAATTAGTTCTGAATAAGTACCTTCTATCTTTGCTTGCATTCAGTTGTGTTGAAGTTTTTCTTTCCACCAAAATGGCTTTATTTGTAGGTAAAAAGGGTGCGTCCTTTAGAAAAAAGGGTGATGGTTGCTTTGAGTTTATAGCTGATGATGTATTTAATTTTTCAGACATTAAAACAGAAGAAAGCTCAGTGAGCTCAGCTGATGATGATGTCAGTGGTTCTCTTGTTGGATTCAAGGCAAAGTCCCTGGAGGAGTTTGATGAATTATATAGGAGGCATGCTAGGTCTATCGGTTTCAGCTTTAGGAAATCAACGCAAAGAAGCGCTCATGATTTGGTGACAGAGAAATATTTTGTGTGTTGTTGTGAAGGTTTTAGAAAAAAGCCTACGGGTAATACACTGTCTTCAAGTGCTTCTTCTGTGAAAAAAAGGAGGCCTAGACGGGTTAAGAACATTCGAACAGGGTGTAAGGCTTCAATTAGGGTGAAGCTAAATAGTGAAGGCCTTTATGAAGTAGTGCATCATATAACAGTACACAATCATCCTTTATCTTGGAAATCATGGGTGCACGTTCCTTGTTCAGACATAAGTATGGCAGAGGAGGATGACAAAAGTATTGTAACGGTGGCTCAATCTACAAGTAATGATCCAACGGGTAAATTGAAAATGAAGCTAATAGATGGAGCTGACTTACAAAATGTGGTTGATCTGTTACACAAAAATGGTGCAGAAGATCCTGATTTTTTCTTTGAGTTTAAACGGGATAGTGCGGACAGAATATGTTGTGTGTTTTGGAGAGATACTATGATGAAGGAAGACTATCAAATCTTTGGTGATGTTACAGTGATGGACACAACTTATCGGAAAAATAAGTATAATTTGATTTCTGGTTCATTTTTTGGGATAAACAATCATTGGAAAAAGGTAATGTTTGGAGGTGTATTTTTAGCTGATGATAACATAGAATCGTTTGTATGGCTTTTTGATGCATTCAAGAAATCAATGGGAGGCGTATGTCCTGTATCGATCTTCACTGATCAAGACGATGAAATTGCTTATGCTGTAGATAAGGTAAATTGAACCTAACTTATTTTATCTTTTGATTTGTGCATTGTGTCTTTGCATGTAGCTTTTGTATGGATGAGTTTTGAACTGATGTATTCGTGCTATGTTTTTGCGTTAACTTGTTTACTTGAATATCTTTCCTTTGCTGTATATAGAAACATGGACATAAGTTTTCTATGTGTCTGTGTTTGTATTGTCGAGTTGAACAATCATTTTGTCATTTAAAGAATCTTGTAGGTTGTAAGTTCTGTTTTATATTAGCATCATAACATTTGAATTATTAGGGAAGCGGTGTACGCAGTGGAAATGTCTGTTTGACCTTAGAAAATATGCATATCATAAACGTCAATTTGTATGCAGCTTCTGCTTAAAGTTCTCATTTGCATCTGCTTTGTGCTTTTGCATGCTGTTTTTAATGAAGTGCAAGTTTTAACTGACATAGGTTAGTTATTGGATAGTTGCTAATTTTGTATTTGATTTTTTTTGTAAGCCAATATGGGAACATGCATCTAAGTTTTTTATTCCTTGTTTGTTTCTTGCTTTTCTTTGTTTAAAATGATTTCAGTACCTTTCCTTTTTTTTTTCTGCAGGTGTTTCCCGAGTCAAGGCACAGGCTTTGCTTGTGGCATCTTGAAAAGAATGTTATGGGCCATATGGGAGAGTTGAAAAGTGATTTTATTTTTAAAGACGCTTTCACAAAGTGTTTGAAAGGCTGTGTTGACGAAGAGGATTTCGAAAGCTGCTGGCATGCTATGATCACCAAGTATGAGTTGCAGGAACATCCATGGTTTGCTCGGTTGTATGACTTACGTGACAAATGGTGCACTGCTTTCAGTAAAGATTTTTTTTCTGTAGGATTATTGTCATCTGAGAGAAGCAAACGTGGGCGCAATGTAGTGGGGTTCCAAGCTACTGGTACTACAAGTTTGACAGACTTATATTGGAGCTTCAAAGAAACTACCAAGCAATGGAGGAGGATAGAAGAGATTGATGAACTTCAATGCTCTAGGTACGTCCTAAAGTCCACTCTGCCCATGGCCGGTCTATTAAAACATGCGGCTGAGATATATACGCTGGCCTTGTTTAAAGATTTTGAGAAAGAGTTTGGAGCTGCTATGGGAACTAGAGCTAAATTAGCTTTTGTTGTTGGAGACTCTAGCGTATATGAGGTTTCTCCTGAGGACGATCCTGTAGCTGTAGAACGAGCAACTTATTGTTGTGCAAGTAGCTCAGTGTCGGTGTCTTGTTCATGTAAAAACTTCGAGGAATGTGGATGGTTGTGTTTCCATTGCATCAAGATATTGCATATGCATTCTATTATGCGCATACCTGAACAGTATATTGTAAAAAGATGGACTAAAATCGCTAAGAAGGAAGTTTTGGAAGTGGCGTATGGGGAATCTAAGAGATCAGATCAGCTGTGTGACAGTACTCGTTGGCGTCAGGAAATGGCAAGAAAGTACTACAATATATTGGTCAAGTGTCAAGACAATGCAGAAGCTAGGAGAATTCTCGAAGACGGTTACAGTAGAGATCGTCTTGATATTGAGGCACTGTTATCTTCCGGATCGTGATGAGAATGGGACTAGTTGTGATAGAACTAGTGGAGCTACAGTGTGTTGGTTCAGTAACAAGGGCAGAAGCAATAGAGTTAGGTCATCTTCGAGTAAAGAAGGTAAGGTTTTTGGCCATATTCTGACAATTAGTTCTAGGACTCAAAATGAACGTATGTTCTGAGTTTTTTGTTTCTTTCTATGCTTGTTCATAACCTAGGTTGGAGCAGTTCAACTTTCGAAGTGTATTGTACAGTATTGCACTTCTTGTCAATAGCCGTTATATTGAATCTTTTCACGTTCAAGCAAAGGTTCACTTCTAATGAATGCTTACTGCTTTGTTTAAGAATTGTCGGTTAAGTTATACTCCGAATGGTTTGGGTTTGAAGTCAAAAAAGAGGTGCGGGATTTTAGATGTAGTAGGTGAAGTTTAAGTTGGAAGCAGAAATTAGATAAAGTGCGTGAAATTTGACCTCTGCATTCCTGTGTTCATTAACTAATAGGTTTCCCAAATGGTAAGAGCACTGAGAGATACGATTGTTCGTTTATCGCAAATCTCTTCTATGAAACTCTGTATGTTTAAGTTTATTACATTAGAGAAATTTTACTTTACGAGCTAAAATGGAGAAATTTTACTTCAGGCGGCAGTTGCACTTGCTCCATTGTAAACAGTACAAGGCAACATGAGAGCAGCTAGAACATAGAAAGATGAAAACCAGTTAAAAGTCAAAGCCACTTCAACAGGTATAGTTACCTACACAAGAAAATTCAGCTCACATACTCTAATCTTCTGATGAAGGGGCGTAACATAGTCACCGATGCCTTGCTTCAGTAGTAAGTAGTAACAGTCCTGATGTTTCTTCAAATAGTTGCCTCACTGGAGAGAATTCGACTGCATACAGTATAACATGACTATCGAGGGGTAACTTGTGTCCTGACTGCACTTTGCGAGGATCTGAGCTGTTTTCGATTATGCACTTCGTGATGGTACATTACTGTACATCAGTACACAGAATTGCAAAAGGAGCAACAGCCGAGATAGAACAACTCGTCAATTCTTTGACTCTTTGTTCCATGTTTTAACCTTTTGCACGGTATTAACTAACATGTGATGGTGTAGGCTTGAAAGCTCAAAGTGAACGTTTACTTCACAACCTGTCCATTACCTAATTTCTGATTAGTCGGACACCATATGAGATTTCTGATGGAATTATTCTCACTTTTGGCGAAACTCGTCGGACTATAAAAAACACTTGACAATTACGAAGGCAGTACAGAAAGTCGCAAAATGATCTCACTATTTGAGCCAGGGTGTTAGCCTGTTCAGAATAATATCCAGATTTTGCAGGAGCTCATATTCTCAAAGGACAACCAACTATCCTGGGAACCGAGAGATGCTTCTGAGCTGACCTCCCCTAATTTTGCCTCCTGGTGTTTTTCATCCGGAGTAAAATTAGTTCATACTTTATGCTTATAGGGCTTTATGGAACGTGACGAAGGTTCATACCAGAGTTACTGTCAAATAGGCAATGCATTTACTTCAAATCCCCAGTTTCAGCAGTTACCTATGATTCCCCAGTATCATATCACTATTCATTTTCACATATTGAGCTAACGAAGTAATGCACTATAAAATATTTGGAAAGCTCAGTTACACGACCCTATGTAAAGACGAATGAACATATGCTCGCTCTTGAATTTTATTCAGAAATATCCTGAGCAGCGACAGTGTCAAATCTGTTTAATCAAAATTCCATTATGTCGCAAGAGCTAGGACCCCAACTCTAACGCCAGAGCATTTAAAGTGGCCATTGAAAATAGTCTCGCTATGCCTTACTTTCAGAATACTATATGGAAAATCTTGTGCATGCTTCCATGGAAAATTGTAAACTTTAGGCGTTTGTGTAGGAACTCTAGGCTTCCACCCAATAATCATGAAGTAATGATTAATGAAAATCATCTACGTCACAAAGCTTCCCAAAGTGAAAACTGAAACCAATGGGGCTACTTCAAAATATATAGTATCATTCACTACCATGAAAACTTCCTTTTTTCGATCTCTCTCTATCACTTGGGAGGTTCAAAAATCTACAATCGGAGCCAATTACTAACCTAACATGTTACACTGCACCTGCCAACCATCAACTCCAGTCCACCACCAAGTACAACGTACAAACTCGAGAAAAAGACTAGGGGTTGAGCAAATCATATAACACTGAGTCAGACGACAAGTTACATTTCAAGGACTACTCTCAAAGTACCAGTCGTGTTCACTTCAAAGCACCCAAATCATAAAAACAAAGGGTCCAACCCAAACCCCAAACTTCTGTTACTGCAATTTGTCAGGCACTCAGGCATTAAACCAAGCTTAACAAGTCATGAGATGGGAAATAGTCAAAAACGTCTTATAGCTAAGCATCAAAAACCTATCAAATAAGCGGGAAAGAGCAATAAATAGAAAACAGGAAAATAAGGGAAAACAAACCGATGCTATGATATTAGTAAGTCCAAGAAATGCAAGCAAATCAACGCAGATGTACAGTGCAAGATGTGTTTCACATAAATTGATATAAGAGGTCTTTTTCCGTTGTAAAAAAAAGAGACTTTTCGATGTAAAAAAGAGGTCAATTTTACATCTCAGGACTCAGGTGACAATGTTACCAAAGGACCTGATAGAGAGAACAATGCCAGCAACAGATAAATGAAGTCAACAAGTAGGACTTGGTCCCCGCCCGACCTGTTCTTAGCGTCAATAGTGTCCATTCGTAAAGTTACCCAGCTACTTCACCTCTTTGTCAACTTGCTTCAGGCAGTTTCCATTGATGTGGGTGTTCATATGGCCATGTTCCTGCTGGACGTTATATCCATTTGCTTCTGTTGGAAGCTTAGGTGAAGCAGCTTTGTCTTCCACTGGGTCCCCCTGCTTGCAATGATGGTGGCGATTATGACCACTTTTCTTGTGCCTTCTTTGTTTGTCAGCCTCTTCAAAGTTCTCATCAGAAGATCTCCCTAGAGGTCGGCTTCTTCTATCACGGTGATAGCTATCAGAATCTGAAGCCCCAGATTCAGCACTGTGTGATCTCCTGTGACGTTTCTGGTGCCGCCTATGTTTTCTCTTTTCCACCATATCATCTTCATCATAAGAAGAACCTGAATCAGCAGGCCTAGAGCGATGATGACGCTTGTGGTGCTTAGAACGGCTTCTCCTTCGATCTTCATCCTCCCCTGAGCAATCTGAAGAATAAGCATCAGACCTTTTGTAGTTGTGATGCTTGTGGTGCCTTTTGCGGGATCTCCTCAAAGCAACATTATCATCTTCACCAAAAGAGTCCTCGGAACTAGAATTCTCTGATCTTGAACCATGACGGGAGTGTTTCCTCTCAGCCCATTTCCTCCTCCTTTCTTCTTCAGAGCTATCATCATAGTAATCACTGCAGCCATCAGACTCCAATAAGCGTCTCCTTGACTTGCGCTTGGATTTCCTGTCCCTCTTATCATCACTAGAGTCAGAATGGGAATGCTTCCTATGCCTCTTATGGGATCCTTTTCTGGACTTTCTGCCCCCATGACTGCTGTCAGATTCAGTGTCGCAATCAGATCCAGGTACTGATTTTCTTTTATGCTTTTTTGCTGCCTTTGCCTTCCTTGCTTTAGCTTCAGCTTCAGCTTTTGCTGTTACAGCAGCTTCTAACTTCTGCTGCCACTTCAGCGGGGCTTCTTTCCTCTCCAGGACTTGCTTCTTTTTCTCCTCGACCATCTGAATAAACTTCTTGGCATCCATTTGGATACAAAAACCAGCTCGAAATCTGCATGTTGGTATGAAGATGCAGAATGTACATCTCACAAAGAGAAAAAACCATGTTAGTTCTTCCATCATTACTTCAGTGCAAAAAAAAATAAAAAAAAATGGATGCAACATTATATCGCCAAGACGCCCAAGACATTTTAAACAAACGACAAGCTACATGAAATAACAGGAAACTAAATGAACTCTCAGACCAAAATAGTATATCGAGCATGCAGAGGAAACCATTCAGACTATCGAATACCTTTAAAAGACAAAAAAAAACACAAGCCATCGATACACTTCCTGCACAGCATATACAAGGACGACAGAGAAAGATTGGGATGGAGAAAAGAGGAGCTGTCTCAACCAAAAAGAACCGTCAAATTCCAATTCAAGCTTCATAAAAGGGTGTTGATCAGACACTCAAGTACTTATCTAACATAGATTTCATATTAATCACGCTAAACCTACAGCGCAACTTTAAATTTCACAATACACGCAACATCGCAGTTAACACTAAATAATTCCATTGTTCCTACAAAGTCAACGAAGGAAATGCACTGACTAATACCAACAAAAATTGCTCTCCTATCCGGGAAACCAAGGAGGGTAGACGAAAAGAAACTTAGCTTGACTGAACCCACAACAACAGCCATCAAAAGTGAAGTAAGGCTATACCGCTATAGTGTGCACAAGCAGCCTACAGAATTTTATCTTGGACTGGAGAAGCATCCCTCTTTGACAGCTCAAAGAAGACAGGTACACCCCACATGACGAAACTTCAAGATTTCAATTTTTCATTCCCTTCCTGAATAGGGGGAGCCACTCGGCAATAGACCTTTTCAATGAGGCAGGTTACGACCGCGGCGGACCCAATCATAACAGGTCAGGGTGGGTCCCCAAAGATATATTGTGGGGCCGGTGGCGGGTTGTGAGGCAAAAGTTGTTTCAAGCTAATATTTCAATTTTTCATGAGTTTCGCCCGTTCTGCTAGTGGCCCGACCCATCATTTTTAAGTAGGACGGATAACGGGCCATTAACGGGGACCCGCCCCATTGCACAGGTCTCTACTTGGCACACAACTATAAGGATAAATCGACAATACTCGATCACGGAATCTACGCAAATCGGACTTATAACACTCTCCCTCCCAATCAACGGCCATCACAATAAATCAAGATAAACTAAACTAAAACCAACCATCATGATAAATTGGCAACTAAAAAATTCAACGATCATGATTAATTCAAATAATTAAGCAAACAATACAACAGCAAACTCCACATAAGACACGAAAAATAAAGATTAAAGAGAATTGGTGGGAGGAGGAAAACGTTAATCTTACCTTATCCAAGAATATTAATAGCAGAAAGATCGAAAGGTAGAAGAGATCGAGGAAACCCTAATCTGCAAGAGAGAGAACAAGTAGAGAGCAGATCTAAAGAGAAAGGATTTCGTCTCTACAAGCTTTTATATGCGTTGCCTTTGAAAAGCGTTGAACCTCTATTAGTTAGTTATAAGTTAAAGAAAAATTTGATGGGAATAATCCGAGGTTTGGGCGATTTAGGATTATTTCTACATAATCCCAGTTTTTGATTATTTCTAAATAATCCCAACTTTGGGTCTTTGGCTCCCAATTTTTGCTAGTGGTCCCGAATATC
>CAAKMY010094041.1:0-19001 GCA_901111285.1 Corrigiola litoralis | reverse complement strand
CGCATTTTCACTCCCAAGGCAAGACGGGGATGATCAGATATTCAAAATTAGTGGCAATGATCATTTTGTAAGGATGCAATGTATAGAGTGTTGACGTAATAACATAGTTGACGTATAACACATGCATTTAATTTGCAGGTTTTGCATTAATTTTAAATAAGTGAACTGCAATTATAAATTAGCCTCACGTTACATCCAATTTGAAATTTAGTATAAACTTTTATGCTCTTTTTTTATATTTTTCCTTTCTTTTTCACTATATTGACGCATAATATGTAGGTCATAATTTTCATTTACAATCCCTTTTTTTTGGGTTTTACAAATAATTATTTAGTTTATATTTAATATTATTATAATAGGGATACTTGAACCAAACTAACAAACTGATGTATCACACATCTTATTTGGATTTTATAAACTTATGTTCTCTAACTTAACGACATTTGGATTTGATACCAACAAAACATGTTTACTGTATACTATAGAATCAGGTCGATTGTCGCACGCATTGCGTGCTTTTGCAAGCTAGTTAATATAAAGCTTGGTCTAATTAAGACTCTCAAACGAAGGGAGTATTGTCTTGGGTGGACTGCTGCTGCTTATCTATTGATGCCTAATCCAACCCTCACACCAACGACGCAACCACACCACACGTTCCCTCCTGCATAAAACATTAGCCACAAAAAGAAAACAAAAACACACGATAATGAGAGGACAGAGTATAGAATTCAGTTCATAGTAGTAAATAAACACGGAAAACAAGACAGATAGTAGACAGGACACAGAAAAACATGGGAACACCAAGTAATGAGTTCGATATACCCCATGAAATGTTACAAGTACTTCCCTCCGATCCTTTCGCACAGCTTGACTTGGCGCGAAAGATCACCTCCATTGCTCTCTCCACACGTGTCTCCGCCCTCGAATCCGAAGCGTCTGTCCTCCGCTCCCAGCTCACTGACAGTGACAATATCATCGCTGACCTCCAATCCCAAATCGACTCCCTTCACTCCTCTCTCTCTCTCACTACTGACCGCCTTTCCCGCGCTGACCGAGAAAAGGTTATTTCCGTACTTTTAAAAGTAGACAGTCTTTTCTAATAATTTGTGCCCACCGTCTCGAGCGGAAAGTCCTTGACTTTTTCGAATATAGACCTCGAATATGAGATATTCTGAGAGATATTTGAAAGTTAAAGGTTCTATGAAATGACGAATATTTCTGTATCATAGTGATTAATTTTAAGTGTTTGTTTTGGTAACTGTTATTACCTTGTTGGCTAACATTATTTGGTACGTTCGATATTGGATAATTCAATGATCAAATTTGATGAGTTTCCATCACCAATGAAAATCGCCAAGTGTAGGGGAGGATTAGATGTATAGTAAAAACTCTTCACTAAAATAATATATTTTATTTCAAAAAAAAAAAAAAATAATATATTTGTCTGGTCCCGACTTGGGCCAGTTGCATAAACAACAACTCTTTAAATTAATAACTCCATAAATTAATAAATTTTAACGGTCCATAGTATTAATTTATAAAGTTTTTAGTGTATGTAGCTTTACCTAGGAGTAGTCGGGAGGTTGTTATCGACGTCTGAGATTATGCTTTAAAATAAGGCTATGTTTGGTAGTATGTACTGGCCTTTGTAATGTAATGTAGTGTTTTTAGTTCGAAAAAGATTGAAATTGAATGAGATAGATGGAGGGGGATGTGTTTGATTACTTCTACTCATAACTTTAACAATGAGCATTACATAAGTTAACGTAATGGCATTCATCATCTTGCAATGATAATTATATCTCCTTCGGTGACATTTCCTATTTTTCCTATTTCCCCAATATTTATGTGTTAAATGGGATGTAATCAAGCTAGTCCTAAATGTGGAACAATTGTTACGGTAACAGGAGAGCTTGTTGAAGGAGAACAATATTTTGACGAATACCGTTGCTAAGCTTCGTAGGGATGTCTCCAAGGTAACTAGTCAATTTTCTGCAATTATATGTACTTACATTTTTAAACAGTTTTGTACTTTTAATGTATTTGCTGACATTAGGATTGAATTTGGAGAACTTACTCAATTTTCTGTTGTTGGATGGCTAATGTGCTTTGCTTTTAGTTACTTTTGAAAAGTCACATTGGAATAGTAGCAGTATTAGTTGGAGAAACTGGGTTAATAGATTAAGCAAAGTAGCAAATGGTTTTTGAAAAGCGCTCGAAATCGTGGTGAACATTTTTCCAGTGCTTCAGCAGGATAACTATGATTAAAGATAAAAATAGTAAGAGTGATGAAGTTTCTTTGATTGTACCGTCAAACAGTATGATGCCTTGGGGTCTCTAACTTTATCAGAAGCGTTAGGTACAGAGTCATGACCAAGTGCCATTAAAGAGTATTACAAACTAGCTCAGCTAAACACGAAATTATTCACAACAGCAACCTGGTATGGAGTCGATCTCACCATAGGCGAAGTCTGGGCGGTCCCAGTTTTACCAAGTCTTAACCATCAATTAATATGAGTGACCAGTAGAAAGACTTACCTAAACAAGGTGTTTAGGACTTTTATGGAGATCCTAAGCACTGAGCTTTTATTGGGTGAGGGCCAGGTATGGTGAGTCAGGTCAAACATGTTTTTTTTTTTTTTCCTGGGGTGCGAGGGTTTATTTTTTGGGTAGGTGAATACCAGGTCATGTTTGCAGGCGAAGTAAGTCTGGGGGTGGGGGGTGTTCCATTTTGTATATCAAACTCGTTCTCTAGAAGACTAGAACGTCAATAAGTAGAACTTTTTGGAGGTTGAAAGTGTGTGTATACTTCTTAGCTCCGTCTTTTTTGGCTCATGTTTGGACGAAAGACAGATGTAAGTAGGCATTTTCATTGGAGGATGGTTTAACTCAACGGTTTTCTTTAAGATGGTTTCTTATGGAACATCTTGCTAATGAGGTTATCATTAGCATGATAAACACCTGCTAATTCTTTATAGAGTGTTGGGCAATGTCACCATAACTCGCTACATTCCAGTTTTTGGTAAGGGTTTTATTAGCATCCAATAAAAAAGAAAAAAGAAAAGAAAAAAAACACATGTCTTCAAACCTTTTTGATTTCATCCAATCCATTGTTATTTATTTGAAAAGGATGCTAACATTCACATCGAAGTTTTCATATCTCTACAAAATTTTGAGGTTGTCTAAGAGCAGAAGCACTTTAATGAAGAGCCTTTCTACAACATGTGCAGGCTGATATAGTTTTACGCCCTCATGGAATGGGTTGAATTTGGGATACTGATAGTAGGGAGCCTATGTATCGGTTAGTTCTGAGATGCTATTATTTGGAATTGTTTCTTAAACTGATGGAATGGGATTGTAGAAACAACAGAACAATGCTGTGGGATTATGTAGAAACAACAGAAGAATGCTGAATGTATTAAGTAGGATCTTAGGGTTGTGCTTATTGCTGTAATTTCATAACTGGAAATCTGAATTAACATCAGAGATATTGATACATGGTGTGCAAATCAATGGTCTTGATGGAATTTCGCCTTTTGCATGTTAATTCAGGGAACAAATAGCCTTGGCGACAAGAATATGCTTACCTTGAGTTGGTAATCTAGTATGAGAGGCAAAGGTTAAGAGGACATTTGAAAAGTGACATGCTTCTTGAAGATATATTTTCTAAATGGTAATGGGTAGCTATACTTTTTTCCATAGGAAGAGTTATATGTTCTCAGATCCTCCTTTTATCAGTTGCATCTTAGTTGGGAATTTGAACTGTTCTACCCACCTTTTGTAGACAAACCTGCTAGTAGATTGATGTGCCAAATCCTTGCCAGTAGTACTACCTTAAATTATTCAACTGTCTATTTATGACACTTTTATGTGATAAGTTGGAAGACTTTTGTAACAGGATATTGTTCTATGCATTAAGTAGGACCTTAGGTTCGTGCCTTATAGTTGTACTTTCATGAGCTAAATTTGATCTACCATCATACATGCTGTGCGAATCAGTGGTCTTGATTAAATTTCACCTTTTGCATATTTCTTTAGAGAACAAACCTCTGTGACAACTGACAAGAATCTGATTGCCTTGAGTTGGTAACCCATGAGAGGAAAAGAATAGTAGGACCTTTGAAAAGTACCATGCTTCTTGAAGTTGTATTTTCTAAATGACAATGCCTAGCTGGCTATCTATATATACCGCAGGAAGAGTTACGTGTTCTTAGATCCTCCATTCGTCAGTTGCATCCTTGTTGGTGATTTGAGCTTTTCTACCCTTTTTTTTAGGGATTTTTCTAGTAGTTTCTTTGCCAAATCCTTACCTTTAGTACTGCTTTAAGTATACTCAATTTTATAAGATATGACACTTTTATGTGATACCTTGAAAGAATTTTCTTTAACCCAACACAAAATCTACTACTAACAGAGTCCTATGTGGTTTGACCGTGACAACAAAATTCTACTTTTATGCATAATTAGGATATTAATCTTAAGTGCTTGTTAGTGTTTCCCTCTCATTCAAGCTTCATATATTTACTATATTTTTTTTAATCGTACGGACAGAATATGGCAAGTCCTACACTTGGTAGGTTATTTGTATATCCTCTCATTTTTTGAAGCAGAAATTAGTGTGATTTTTATTTCAACTTCAAAAAGCCATTACAACCAAAGAACTAGTCCTCAAAGAAGACTAGCAAAGCTAATGAACTAGCACTGAATCAATGCTAGCCTCATCACTAGAGCATGAACAAAAATAAATTCTAACAACAACATCAAACTGAATTCTCCTAAGTACAAACTCAAAAGAATGCTTAACAGTACCAAATAATCTAGAGTTTCTCTCCAACCAAAGATGGTAAACAGTGGCATTGAAGGAGCAACGAATAAGTCTCTTATACCACCCTCTGCCCCTGATTTTCTTATCACACCATTTCAAAGCTGCATTAAGAGAAAGTGAGGGCCTGATGCATCCAATCCAGCACAAAACCTCCTGCCATATCCTACTAGACAAACTGCATCTGAAGAACAAATGAGTAGCAGACTCAAAACCCATCTCACACAAGCAATACCTATTAACAAGCAGTAAGCCTCTCAGCCTCACAGTATCCAAGGTTGCAAAGCAATTCTGAGCAGCTAACAAAGTGATTACAGAGTGTTTTGGGATCACAGCTCTATCCCAAATTGTTTTGTGACCAGTAAATACATTGCCTGCCGTCCTGAAATAAGAGTAAGCCTTGCTTACTTGCAATCCTCTAGAATTACACCAACCCTGCAGTAACAACTTAGCAGCCTCAACACCTCCTAGCTACAAACTCATCTTTCACAGCTAAAATACCTTTCCAAGACTCAGAGACATCACCCCTCATCTTAGCAAACCAGACATCACCCACCTTAGTAGCATGGCTTTATTCCAGCTCAACACCTTCTTTATACCAAGCCCTCCAGCCTCCTTAGCCATACAAATACTATCCCAGCCTTTAAACACCATTTTCCTGTGAGAATCAGTTGTCCCCCATAGAAAGTCTCTACATAACCTATGAATTCTCTTGACAACATGAATAGGCAAGAGCAAACCTGCACACCAGAAATTTTTAATGCCAAAAACCACTGAATTGATAAGCTGACACTTTCCTGCATAAGACAGAAGTTGACTGGCCAATGCTGCAGCTTACTCCTGATCTTATCAAATAGAGCTTGGTGCATTCCTGATGACAACCCTGCAGAGTTAAGAGGCAACCCTAAATACTTAAAGGGAAGATGACCTTCAACAAACACCCTGTGCACTGCAAAACAGACTTCTTAACAGCAGCACTAACACCTCCAAAATAGCAACAAGTTTTCAGAGAATTGGCATATAAACCAGAGCCAGCAACAAACACAGCAAGGCATTTTGCAACAGCTTGAATAGAAGGGACATCTCCCCTTGAGAAAATTAACAAACCGTCTGCAAAAACAAGATGTGTAAGGTCCAATCTGCAGCACTTAGGATGGTAAGAAAACTGCTTGGATTGCTTAAGGCCTCTAATCAATCTAGATAGTACCTCCATGCTTAAGACAAAAAGGTAAGGTGACATTGGATCACCTTGCCTTAGACCTCTCATTCCATCAAAGTAACCTACAGTTTTACCATTAATGCCAATGGAAAACTTTGCTCCTCTCAAGCAAGCCATAATCCAAGAAACAAAGACCATTGGGAAACCAAAAGCAATCAAACAATGCTCTAGAAAATCCCAACTGACAAAGTCAAAAGTCTTTCTTATATCCACCTTAAGGATGCATCTAGGGGAGATAATCTTCCTGCCATATTTCCTAGATAGCTCCCGAGCCAAGAGTACATTATCCATTATACTCCTCCCTTTTATGAAAGCAGCCAGGTCAACACCAACTAGCTCAAACATAACCTCTTGCATCCTATTAGATAAGACTTTTGTAATTGTCTTATAAATAGTGTTACAACAGGAAATAGGTTTGTAGTCAGCTACTGACTCAGTAACCTGACACTTAGGAATCAAGGCAATTAAAGTAGAGTTGACTTGCCTAAGTAGCTTCTCTGTTCTGAAAAAGTCTTTTACAGCCGAGCAAAAATCTGGCCCAACAATGCCCCAAGCTTGCTTGAAGAACCCTGATGAATAACCATCAGGACCAGGGCTCTTGTTCTCATGGATTGAGAAAAGAGCAGATCTAATCTCAGCATCAGTTTATCTCCATGCTGAGCACACCACTAGCAACTTTTGTCCAGTCCAACCCTGCTACTGCACCAGGACAGCCAACAATTCCTCATAAAAATGCACAAAAGCAGCCTCAACACCATCCCCTGTATCATGCAGAAGCCCCTGAACATCCTTTATCTTACTTATATAAGCTACAGATCTCCTCTCAGCTACTTTTGCATGGAAGTACTGAGTGTTCTCATCAGTCAATTGAATATCATGTAACTTAGCTTTTTGAGCTAAGGCACTGAGTTCAGCTTTTTTAGTTGCTAAAAACTTTGCTCTCAACTGCTTCTCCTGCTGCAATAGACTATCATTCAGAAGATCAGATTGGATAGACACCTGACAATGCTCAAGACTAATCCTAGCATCCTCAACTCTTTTACTAATACTAGTAAAAGAATCCTTATGAATAGCCCTCAGAATTGGCTTCAATCTTTGTAACTTAGTCACAAGCTGATACATCCTGGTCCCCTCAACAGGTTGACTCCAGGAAGCTTGAACTAAGTCTAGAAAATCAGAATGCAATCCCCAGAAATTAAGAAATCTAAACCTCTTAACCACAGCAATAGAGGAGGTCACTCTCACCAGTACAGTACAGGAGAGTGATCTGAACAACCAGGAGGCAAGAATTCAGCACAAGAACCAGTAAATTGAAGCAGCCAAGCAGAATTCACTAAAGCTCTATCCAGCTTAGCCCATTTCCTAGCCACTCCATCCTGCATATTGGTCCAGGTGAACAAAGAACCTGTACCTTGCAGATCAATCAGGCTAGAAGCAAATAGACAGTTATTGAAATCCTCCATATCACCATAATCAGTTAGGCAAGAGCTAACTCTCTCCTCCTCATTACACACAACATTAAAATCACCCCATCTTTATTTGTGTTTGTATATCATTGTAGTTTCTGCAGTATTATTTTTCTTCTTGATAATTTATATGTTTCTTTTGTTGAGCGCAGTTGGAAGTGTTTAGAAAGACACTTATGCTGTCACTTAAAGAAGATGAAGAAAGCCCAGTAAGTGCACAAACTTTTTCCTGAATGACACTGTCCCACCCCATCTTTATTTGTGTTTCTTACACGTTGTCTCATGTATTTTCCACAGGCAGGACGTCAGGAGAATGTTGGCAATGAAATCCCTACACATGCAAGTATCTCAGCTCAGTCACAAAGTGGAGGTACAGCCCGTACCGACGATGTTGTTTTCCGTTTTTGCCATGTCACTTTGAGCATTTTTGTTTGTTTCCTGTCTTTCCTTTTTTGTTCTTTTCCTTTATCTCCTTGTTATACTTCCTTTGGTTTTTTTTTTTTTTTGTTTTACCTTCCGTAAGTCAGGTATGTAGTGCTGGTAGGTTTTGCAGAGGGGTGGTGGAAAGTTATTTGTGAAACCATAGATATGTCAAATGCTCACTCTCGCTCTCCCGCCCTCTCTATAATGAAAAAAAGAAACATAATAAAAACTGTAAAGTTTAACTTTCTCATGAAACCTCTTTTACTTTTGTTGAAAGTACTCGTGCTCGGAGAGGTAGCTTCTCCTTGCTAACATTCAATGATCTTGGTTCTTCAGAAACCAAATTATATATTCACATATTTTCTGATGAAGAATCTCCAGTTTGATCGGGATCACTGATATAATAATTTATGTATTCCTTCTGAACTCAGATGATGATGTTAGCTTACCACCTTCTGAGCCTACTTCAACACAGAGGGAGACAACAGAACGTGGGAACTCAATCTCATTGCCAGAAGATAGTGATCCAGATGGTAGGTAGCTTTTCATGCACAAACACAGACAAACATATTTATTATCTAATGCCTTGATTACATTAATGTCTATATACTCTCTGTATTATGTGGGTAGGAGTACCCCAGCCCCATTCACATGTACCTGGCTAACAGTAGGGAAAGTGGCATAGGTGTGAATCCTTAATCAGGCCAAGGATCTTCACTCTTATCCCTGAAAAGCGACACGCCATCCCAGGATTTAGTTCCAGGGTGAGCATGGAGGCTGTTGAGTTTGAACAGATAATTGAAACTATTCTTGTATGAATTATAAGAGTCCATTGTAGATCTCATTGTGGTAGAGATCATTTTGTTAATGCAGTTCCTGTATCAGATAAGCATAGTGGTGCTGGAGGTCCTAGCATTGGTAACTTTTACTGACATCTGAGGGCTCTAATTTCCCTCTTCTTTTTTTTCTTTGTTCGAACAGTTTCAGTTTCAAGGCCTCGGATATCGCCAGGTCTGTTATTAGCATCACAGACCAGCACTCCTCGTTTCACGCCGCCTGGTTCTCCTCCTATTGTGTCTGCATCTGTATCACCATCCAGAACATCAAAGCCCGCTTCGCCAAGGCGACATTCTGTGTCATTTTCTACAACTCGGGGGATGTTTGATTCTTTGCCTTCAAGCAATCACAGTTCCTTTTCTAGTTCTGATACTGGAAGCGGTGAGTTACTTTCCAAACTTTTGTCAATTCTTTACATAATGTGAGTTCAAATTTAAATGAAGAAATATGGACGAGGGACAGGAACAATCCCTCTGGGATTTCTGTAAAAAGCTAATGTATCAGCTGTATGCTGATGTCACTGCAATATATTGCTTATGGTACAGTTGTGAATGACTTATCCTGTGTCGTCTCCCAATGGCTTTTTAAGATCAATTTTATAACATTGTGGTCTGAATCAACCGTACAACTTATTTTCGGACATCTAAAGATTCTCTGTGTTTGCCCTGGAAACTGGAATTTATCATAATTACTTAAAAGTATTACTGTATCTTGTTTGGGGTGTGATGACTATTTCTTCATTTCATATTTCAGGGCGACCACGAGTTGATGGGAAGGAATTCTTTCGCCAAGTCAGGTATCCCCTTTTCTTGTGGGACTCTTTCAGTTGTGCTTTATTATAAAGACTTTGTAATCTCTAAAGATGCTTCCTCAAACGCGTTTGTTTTGATGTGGCCTTTTTTTCGTGGCTGTTTGTCCAAGGCTCACAGTTGGCAGCTATTGTCACATGCTCCAAAGTCTTTACCGAGTCTGGATTGAGTGTTCAAGTAATATAGCATAGTCATTTGTTAAAGGGTAGCCCAAGTAATCGTCTCCTTGCACTATTTCCTCCCCTCACTTTGATCTTAAACTCATCCTAGAATCATTTGACAAGAGAGAAAGGAGGAAAAAGGAGTATCAGGAATGGACAGCTTAAGCTTCACACTCGCTGGTTGGTTTTGCAAATCGAAACAGAGTATCTCCTTCAACAAAATAATGCGTGTCAATCTGATTATTTTAAATGGTTTATTTGAATAGTTGAACTCATTGGTACTCTCCCATTAGAGAAACTGATGTGTAACTTAGAAACTACATGTAAGGAGTCTTCAGATTTTGTCTACTAAAATGTTGATCTTTTAGCTTGAAGTTTGGGATTTCAGGAAACAAAGAGAAACATCTGGATTGTTTTATCATGATAATTATTACCAAGATCTCCCCTCCCCCACCCCAACCCACCCCCAAAGTTTGTATATATATATCTGCCATTTGTCTTCCTTGATTTAAGCTTATATCTAGCCTTAAACGATTGTAAGGTGTTTATTTTTGTTTGAAACAAAGGAGAGGAGTTATTATCTGATACTGTGTTTTCTCTTGTGTAGGAGTCGTCTTTCGTATGAGCAATTTGGTGCATTTTTAGCGAATGTCAAGGAGTTGAATTCACACAAGCAAACAAAAGAAGTATGTTGTCCATCTCCTACCTGACATGATTTGATATTACAACAACAGCTACCAAATATGTTATCGACACTAGAACAACAGGAAAATCAGTGGTAGTAGTAGTAGTAGTGGTGAGCTTAAATTCGGTTCGGTGAGGCCGTTTCTCCGACCGTTACCAAACCATTAAGAATCGTCTAAGCAACTCGAGCTGTTTGGTTCAGCAATAAACCCTGACCATATGCAAAAAAAAAAAAAAAAAAAAAAAAAAAAAAAAAAAAAAAAAAAATCATGAAAGTACATGTTTTGTCACACCCAAAAGAACTATAGTAACTGTCCCATCACTAGTTACCCCACACGTAGCACCCCGAACACTACTCCCCACACCCACAAAGCAACCAGTAGATGGATTATGCTAAAACCACAAGTACATACACCAACGACCCAAGCCTAACCTAAAACCGACAACAATAAGTCGAGGCTATTCATAAATCGACAGCATCAACAAGCCAAACCTACCAAAATTATTTCGCGCCGTCAATGCCAATCAAACCCTGGATTTCAAAAATAAGGCAAAGGAGAGGAAGTGAGATAGAAAAGGATTTGATATGTTAGGGAGAGCATGGATGGTGATTCTTAAGACGACGATGATAGAGAGAACTACAAAGGTGGAGAATGGGGAAATGAAATATAGAAATGGGACGAAGAAAAAACTCAACGAAACTATGAAAGTGAATGATTCGTTGTTAAATTCCATGTAAAGAAATGAGAAAATATCAAAATAAAAAATTAGTCAAACCGGTTCAGTTGCAATTATGTAATTTTATGAACAAGGTGCAACGTTAGCTAATAGTTAACTGATTGTATTTTACGATTCGGTGAACCAATTTGTTTTTTTTTTTATAACAGTTCGGCCTTTTCCCGATTCGGTTTCACTTTTGGTTTTTTATGCACACATCGTGATAATTACTACAATTCGCATTGTTCTTTATTACGTCATAGTTTATTTCATTACCTTTTGGCTTGCACACATGGTACCCTTGATGTTTGTCTTGTCATAAAATTCCCAGTTTAATTGTTGTTATATTCTTTTTATAACAGTTTGAAATCTTAGAAAATGAACACCCTTTTTTCTTATAACTGTTTGATAATATATATCCCGACTATTCATATTGTACAAACTACACGTGTATGTCCAATTTGTGATGACATTAGGGCGATATTTTCTTGACTGGTGGCTCTTTCTTATTGGTGTAAGCATTCTTTATTATTTTACGTTTAGCTTCCAACTGCCCTTTTTCCCATGGATTCCCTATTTTCCCATGTCGTCATCATCATTGTCTTTGCTCCTCTTTTCTCCTTGTTAAAGTCCCCTCTTTATCTTATTTCCGTAGGAGACAGAAGAGGTTTTGCATGTTAGATTGAAAAATGTAATTGTACAAATCACATGAACATGAACTAAATAAACAGCAAACAAATACTTCATAACACCTTGATTTCATCCATCTCTACAACACTATAAAGCTGAATAGAAATATGGACAATATATCTAAAATAGTATACTAGTTTTAAAAGAGTAATTTTGTTATTGAGGAAACATCACTAAACATAGAAATATCACAAATCACAAAATGGTTAAAACAAGTTGAAATCTTGTAAAGCGTGTCAGATTGTCAAAAACGCGAACACAATGGTTAGTTATAAAACTAGAATACTTTTCCAATAATAATACTTAACATCCTGAATATTTGAAATACATTTTTGAATGTTGACCCTAAGAAGTTAGAAACTGGTTGAAAATATGGTTTTTCAATGCCTTGAGATGGTCTGAACAAATGAGGATAAAATACTATCATGTATACAATTGAAATGTGGAGATATTTATGTCAAATTTTCTTAGTTATAATGATAATTCCAGTAAATGTTACATTCTCTACAATATAGGGGTATTAGTGAGACTTTTGTTGTTCGCTCTTTCATAGTTTATTGAGTACTATATTTTCTCAGGAAACCCTTCGGAAGGCTGACGAGATTTTTGGGCCTAATAATAAGGATCTCTATACAATTTTCGAAGGACTGCTTGGTCGGAGCATGCATTAATACATTCTTTTCGGTAGAAAAACAGGATTTCTTGTAATGATTTTTAACTTAAAATGTATTTCAAGTTTGTAATCTATTGTTTATAATTTTCCAGCTTTCCCATGTAAAAACTTTGATTATTGTGGAAAACTTTCTTTTACCATTGAGTTTGAGCAGCTTTAATTAACCATAAATATGATGTTGTTCTCATTAAAATTTCTTATGCTCAAATGATGGGCAACTCTACAATGGCTACATAAATTTTGTACCCATTGTAAATTTATAAGTACTAAAATCATGATCGTGTAATAACTAAGTTTAATCTAATTCGTTGCTTCAATAGACATTTCAAACCATTTGTAAAGAAGCTCAACCCAAAAAGTGACACATGTGAGTGTTACACACTGGTAGAAAGAGGAGAGCGTTTCCGCCTTATAAATGAAAGAGTCACTCCACCTATGACCAATTGGTTTTAAGATAGAACCTCACTTGGGTCACTCCACCTATCACTAATTGGTCTCACTCCTCTTTATAAGTGTGGCTCAAGCCCATTCATGAATTGAGATGGTATGAGATCCCATGGCTATGACATGAGTATGATTTGAAAATGGGCCATATTTGCTGACCATTTATTTGCAGTTGGACGAGAAAGTTCCCTTAATTGATTTGTCTATTATGTGTGGCTCAGTTTGCTTTGTGAGGGATATCACATGTGAGTGCGAGTGTGAAAAAACCAACTCATAAGAGTGTCACATGTGAGTGTCCCACATTGATGAGAAGATCGGAGAGTTTTCACCTTATAAAGCACATAACCAGTGGGCTTTAGGAGATAACCTCATTTGGGTCATAAAGTGGACACTCTCTCCTCCTTCTGGGTGTGGGCCAGGCACATCCGTGAACTTTAACACTTAGTGATCGTTTTGTAGGATGTAGGAATCTACAATGATGTATGAATTTTCATTTCATGGGATGTAGCCAAAACAGCTCCATTACTTGGAAATTCATCTGCTTCTCATATGAAACCAAACAACTCCTTACACATATAACGCTCATTAGTGGGCATGGGCCACACCCATAAGGAGGAGAGAGAGAGAGTCCACCTCATAACCCAAGTGAGGTTCCAACCTAAATTGGTTATAGGTGGAGTAACTCCTTGGTTTATGAAGTGGGAACTCTCTCCTCTTTCTATTAATGTGGGACACTTAACTATGACACTCTAATGGGTGGATATTCTTCACAAATTGTTTGAAAGGTCAACTGAAACATCTCTTTATTCCGCAACCCATCTTCACAAGCAGGACCTTGCCACACCTTCACTAGCCCTACCTAGAGGTGTCAATCGGGCGGTTCGATTCGGTTACAGGTCGGTTTTCTCGGTTCAGATCATATCGGTTTCGGATATAGCCAGGTCATAATAGACATTCGAGTCGAGTCGGTTCGGTTCGGGTAAATATCGATTCGGTTCATGTCGGTTAATTTATTTAGTCGGATCGGTTTCGGTATCGGTTCGGTTCCTTTGCGGTCGGTCGCTTTCGTATGTTTTACCGACTAATTCTTATCAAATTATAAGGTTGAGTCATAGATCTTTTGTTTTACTTCTTTGTTTGGGTCGTCTAATACAAAATTCATTTAATTTGAGCTTAAATTTGACCAAGATTGCAATAAATTAGTTTATTTTGGATTATTATCCAGTAGATTTGAGTAAGATTCGGGTTAAATCGGGTTTCGGGTCCATTCGGTTCGGTTTCGGTTTGGTCTGATTTTCATATATTTTGGGTCATATCGGTTTTCGGTTATTCATGGGGTCGGTTCGGTTCGGTTTTGATTTAGATTTTATCGGTTTTGTGCGGGTCATTTTATCGGGCAGTTCGGTTCGGTTTTCTCGGGTCGGTTCGGTTTTGACAGCTCTAGCCCTACCTCACTACCTCACCACCACAGTCAAAAAACTGACACGAGCCACAAGTACATACGGAGATGGGCAAAGATGGAATAAGTGTGTTTGGTGTAATTAAGGACCTCGAAATTTTTTGTTTTTCGATCCTTAGGACAATAACGTTTCAAATCCAAATTTACGAGTCATCACCTTTTTTTGAGAAAAAAGAAAAATATAAATCAAAGTAGCTCAGTCCTGACAATTGATTTTCTACTTTTTCTGCAAATGCACGAATTTTAACATGTATTCACACAATTTTGCCAGCTTTTGATTTTTTTCAAAATCAGAGTTCTTTAGTGCTAAGGAGACCAAAAATATTCATAGAATACAACGTGTTTCCCTTTAGAAGTCTTAGATGTACAAAAAATTATTTGTAATCCCAAGTTTCTAAATCTTCTTACAAACATTAGCCAAATTTGGCATTTTGCAAAAATAGATTTCTTTAGTGCTAATAAGGAAGCAAAATCCGTTTTGACAAACAACGCGTTTATCTTTAGAAGTCTTATATGTAAAAACTAACCTGTCAACCTAAGTTTTCTCTTTAGAACTCATATCATGCCTCAATACGTGGGGATTCCTTTATTCATGTTCTTCTCTAAGCAAGCTCATCCCTTATCATTCATGTGCTTCCCTATACAAGCACATTAGACTTCATTGCATGTCGCACCATGTAGGAACTCCATTAACTACGTGTTTCCCTATACAAGCACTTCCCTTTGTCATTGCATGTGCCTAAATGTGATTATTAATATTTCGACATGTCCATACGAACTCTTGGCGTGTCATTGAATATATTGTTATTTATCCTAGAACGTTTTGATAAAGTACCTCTAAAATCTTTTTATGAAATTATGCCAATTGGTAGTTACTATTTCTATGAGGGGTTGGGGTGGGGTACAAATGGTATCAGAGAAACCCTGCGACCGTGTGCTGAATTATGGTGGTGAAGGGTTGTTCAACCACCTAACAAAGGTGTATTCTGGGAATGTTTGTGAGTGGCTCGCATCGGATCAAAGTCGTCAACGAGAGCTTGTGGTGCCTTAAAAACCATGTCTCTTTCAAATCTATCCTAAGACGCAAGAGAGTACATGAGATGTAGTCTACGAAGTGGGCGTGTTGCCATGATTTGAGCATCTCATGAATGGCTGATATGGTAAAACGTACCATATATTCAGTTTTAGGAGTAAAGTTATCCAGATAGGGCATTGACAAGGTTTACCGCACCCACTGGTTGTATTTCCTTTACTAATAGTCTTTTAATTAATTTTTTTTAGTCATTAAAGTCATGCAAAATTTCAAAATACAGATCTAGTGGAAAACACCCTAAAATAGTTTAGATCTAGGTGATTTTATCACACATAAAAATGATCACTTTGAACATGCAACAATATTATTATCTATATCAATGCACATAAACTGAAGTAATGAAGCATAAGGCTATAAAGTTGATGAGGACCCTCAAGCGACATACGGTAGTATTTGTTGCCTTCATTCACCTTGCTTCTTCAATGTGAACGATCTCGCACAATCTTTCGTTATCACGTTTGTATAAGTTTGATGTTCTGTATATGAGTACGATGTATTTAGGATAAAGGACCTAGGTGTTCATAGGGCTAAACAACTATGTCAAGGAGTGTAAGGGTGCTCTTATTTCAATTATTTGTCAAAACTTTAGAATATTTGTTGGTGAAATAGGATTTAAAGTTTAGAAGTAGGGAGTACATATGCTTTGGATATTAGAATGGAGTGATTCAGACCAACAAGACCCAAATTATGATGTCTAAGGGGTGGTATATATAGGCTGATGGGATCAAGATAAAGCTAAGTCAAAGTAGGGTAACAACATAGCGGAAACGTTCCATAAGAGTAGCACTACCAATGGCGCCCAAATAGGGCCCTGCGTCGGCGATGGCTCTCAACTAGGTCTTTGACCTGGTTGGCTGATTTGTCTAGTCTGCTGATTTCAGACTTAGACATCGCTGAATGATTAGTTTTTGAAAAGGATTATGATTATAGAAGCAGTGTTTAAACTCAAACACTATGTATTGAATTAAACTGGAATATTATGGAAGCTTCTTGTTGGCTAGTATTCTGAAGGGACTAGGCTACTATAGTAGAGAGTTTGACCAGGATTAGGACGTGTTTGTCAGTTGTACTCACTAAAACATTGTAGAGCTAAGAAGACTGTATTAATATTCTGGAACAAATCATTAAGGGTATTCTGGTAATTTAGGCTGAAAGACTTATTATTGGGCATAACAGACTAAAAGCTGAAAACAGGGCGTCATCACCAGAGACACCCAGGCCCACTTAGGTTCTTTTAGTGGCTATGCTGAAGCTCAAGGTTTTGCCCCTGTCCATACTTGTTTTGGTACATGCCTGGTCTGCTTTGAGATGCTTTGACTTTGTATCTTCAGATGCGAGACAAGCTTACTTATCTAATTCTAGGCCTGGATAGTGCAGGCTTAGTCAGATATAAGCTGAAAATACAATTTAAGTATATTTTCGAGCCTATGGGAATAACGCGAATAAATATGCATCTCGTTTGATCGTCATCTCCAAACCGCATCTTATCGTGGCACAATACCTAGTTTAGCTATCATCATTGGGCCAGATAATATGACTCATTTGGGTGTCTACACCAGATCAAGACCCATATCCCAAAGGTTGATAAAAAGGGCACTTCGACTAGATTGCGAGAGTTTGGACAAGAACATTTGTATTGGCAATGGTATGGACTCCGCCGTGGGTCAAGCTGGTTGTTTTTGCTCATCTTAACTAAGGTGAAGCACATGAATTTCTAAGTAGCTAGAGCTACCCGAGTCGAACAGGTTATGGACGTTGTAGAGTTTTTGGTGGTTCTACGTGTTTTCGTGCAAGTTGTGTACTAGAGTGTTTCGTGGTTGACTTTTGTTTGTCGCCTTTGAGATCGATTGTAGTATACACGAATGTTGAATTCAAGGTGAAGATTGTTGTGATATGGTGACTTAAACGTTGTCTTTGGGAGTTATTCAAGCTACAAGACAAGCGTGAAGCGACACTAAACAACTTGTCAAGACTTGCTCGCTCGACTTGAACCACTCGAGTCCAGCATGAGGCAGATTCGAAATTTCAGTGTCAGGAACGAAGAGTCACTATCAATGTCTCGCTGGACTTGATCCATGCTCACTCGAGTCCAACGATATCACTTAGTTTCGTTTTGTTGCTTGACTCGCTCGAGTCGAGCAAGTAAGCTTAGGCGCGAGTTTGGAGGATCTGCGTTTTTTAGCTGCTTTGTAATGTTTTCTCATTGGATTAGGTCTTTTAACTTGTAAGGTTTTCTATGGCTCGCAATATTAGTCCTTTTAAGCTTTTGAGTTATTTTGAATAAGCTTTTCTATTGCAAAGATAAGGATGAGGTTATGGAGATTGATGATTTTCTTAAGATGTGGGACAATCAGGCTTTTATACCATTTTGAGTATCAAGTTATTTAAAGAGGAATCAAATATGTTATTTAAACAAAATTCATTTATGAAAGCTATGCAATTTTATCATAGAGCGATGAAAATCTTATGTATCTTCTGCAACCGAACTAGCATAGAGGATACCATTTTCAATGAGATTGCTTTATGCCTCTTGATGAATATAGCAGCTAGTGCTCTCAAGCTCCAAAGTTTTGCAATAGCTAAGAATATTTGCTCTCTAGTCTTGATGTTTTTTCGACTAACTCAAAAGCTTTATACCGACGAGCGTTAGCTTGTTATGGTCTGGACTTGATGGTTGAAACTGAAATGGATCTTATGGCACCTCTAGCTTTAGACCCTAATAATTCGGAAATCATTAGGGAACTGGATCTTGTTGGAAGAAGTATTAGTGCTAAGTCTAATGGCAAAAGAGCATTTTCGGATTCTAGGGTGTGGAATTTGTTGAGGAGGGAAGTAAGGTGACTCATCATTTAGGTTTGGATGACCTTGGAAGGACTAAAAATTGCCTAATCAATGGAGGCAAATTGGTTTCCGGACAGAATAAGAACAACAACATAATGGATATGGTTGTCGTTGCAGAGGATTTGATCGATTAGGCTGAGAGGACTGACTCTTTGAAGGGAAGTCTCCCATATGTTAGTGAAGATTTCAAGATCCAGAGTGATGAGTCCATGGATGTTGAGTCTTCTCTCTTGTATGATAACTCTGCCTTTCTGTGCAACAATCAGGAAGTCGTGAAGGTTGTCTCAACTCCGCTGGGAGTAAGTTTGAGTTTACAAGAAAGGAAGGTAGACATTTCCGACTAAGGATTCCTGCGCAAATATATGAAATGCTCCTTCAAGATAAAGAGGTGAGCTTTAATCAACATCATCAACATTAAAAGATGAAAATCAGAAATATTAGAAATTCAGGTACGAGATAGGTATGTGTAGACACCGTAATTCGTCTGTGTCAAACCCGATGATGAAAAGTCTTTCATATACACGTATGTCGGATCATGTATGGTGATATGTTACTTATGAAGCAAGCTTGGGGGCTCGAGGGTTACCCCGTCGTGAGTTAGAGTTGATGGTATTAGGTTGGTAATGACTTAGAAGGAGTGAAACTTAGGAAATGGGGTGAACA
>CAAKMY010093988.1:15589-31308 GCA_901111285.1 Corrigiola litoralis | reverse complement strand
ATTTCAAAATTCGGCAAACTTGAAGGTAGTTCTTATCAATTTAAGCTAATTAAAAAATATTTTATATTCTTCGTCTGAACTTTAGTGGAGTTACAAGGTCCCGAGTTCAAACCCCACTACGCGCAATCCCGGAAAGCATTAATCAGTGTAGATAATGGACAGCTCATTGCCGGTGACGTCGCCGGCGAAACTCGACCGGAGATCCGCCGGCGGCGGCGGCGGAAGACCTTCTCTTCTACTGGCCTTCCTCTCTTGCGTCGCTTGGCTCTACGTCGCCGGAAGGTTGCATTTCTTTTCATTTCTGTTTTATTATAATTCGAGCTATGATTTTGTTGTGGATCGTTGATTGTTGATTAATTTTCTCGAGTAATTGGTGTGATGATCAATTGGTTGAATTGCCTGTGATGAGTAATGAGTGAATCAGTGATTTATTATACTAAGTTTGTTCCTTTGTTTTTAATATCGTGTAAAGTTTTGTAATTTCGTTGTTATGATTGATATTGCAAGTAGTTTGTGGTATAGGCTCTGTTTGTGGTTTTTCTACCGCAATATTGTTTTTACTTTGGTGAATTTAGTGTGTAAGTTGGACTGTCTAAGTGTCGTGTCGTGTCGTTTTTTGGTGTGCAAGTTAGTTAGACATGGTTGGATTAAGAGTGAGAGTGTCCGAAAAGTCTTGTATGTTGAAATTAGACTGTCCTAAACTGATCGCTTTTTGGCTTGAAGTGGTGAGTTTTACTACAGTATTAATGAAAGAAAATCACTTTAACTCGGTTTGCGATTGTGTCTCGTCTTTTTGAGTAATTTGTGCGGAGTTGCATTGATACGGTTGTTTTCTAACTAGGTTGAAGTGTTTGAGTAATGAAGGGAGGACATAGTTTAGTCTCCCATATTTAGACATGGCCGAACCAAGAGTCCTGATTAAGCGCTTGTGTGTATGTGTCTGTGTGTTTGCGACTGTATTCAAGATGTGCGCATTTTGAGTTTCGCATTTGCAATCCTTAATGTTTATCTTGCATGATCAGGTCGTGGCGAGATGTGTACTAAATTTGTTCTTTTCATTTACAGTATTGTTTAACGATGTATAATTTCATTGTTCTGATTAACATCTTTTTTAGTTTGTGATATTCAACCACAATAATGTTTTTACTTAGGTAAATTTAGTGTGTAAGTTGGGCTGTCTAAGTCTTGTGTCATGTCGTATTTTAGAGCCCATAGTTAGTTAGACATGGTTGGTTTAAGACTCGGAGAGTCGGAGCTGCGTGAGCACAATTGTTTTCTGCTTACGTTGGAGTGTTTGAATCTGGAGGGGAGCACATATCTGACATCTTAGTGTCCCATAGTTAAACATGGTTGGTTTAAGACTCGGAGTTGTGTAAGTACAATTGTTTTCTACTTAGATTGGAGTGTTTGAATACGGATGGGGGCACATATCTGATATCTTAGAGTCTCTTAGTTAGACTAGATCGAAATAAGAGTCTTATTCAACTGCTTGAGTGTATGTGTCTGTGTGTGTTTGCTGATGTATTCAAGATGTACATATTTCTGAGTTTCGCATTTGCAATCCTTAATGATGGACTTGCATGATCAGGTTGTGGCAAGATGCAGAAAACAGAACTTTGTTGGCTAATCTTCTCCGGAAAAATTCAGTCCAGGTTTAAGACTTTTCATGGAATAAAAATTATCGCCCCTTCCCTCAACCCTCGCTTTTCTTATGCAAAGACTATAAAGTGACGGGCACTCTCAACACAAGTGTCTCAAATGACCCTGCACGATATACTTGCGACAATTTTTTTTTGAAAAAATTGTTATTGTTTCCAGAAACTGATACTTGTGTCTGGGCCTGTTTACATATTCTCTCTTTGATACTGGTCTCTGAACTTCATCTACCCTCCTTTTTGTAGAGACCAAAGGTTCTCACAGTTGAGGATAAGCTGATCGTGCTAGGATGCAAGTACTTTTCTCATTCTTTCTCTTTTGTTTATACATCTTTGCCTCAAACTCTTTTGCTTGCCTACTGCTATAATCCAAGTTTTCTGAGTTTGCCCGTGGTGTTTGCTTGAAGAGATTTGGAGAAGAGGATCTCAGAGGCAGAGATGGATTTGACGCTAGCTAAGAGTCAAGGATTTCTAAGAAATCAGCCAAAAGGAAGTGATTCTTCTAAAAAGAAGCTTCTTGCTGTTATTGGCGTTTACACTGGTTTTGGAAGTCATTTGAAACGGAACACTTTTAGAGGATCGTGGA
Source organism: Corrigiola litoralis (assembly GCA_901111285.1). Lineage (NCBI taxonomy): Eukaryota > Viridiplantae > Streptophyta > Magnoliopsida > Caryophyllales > Caryophyllaceae > Corrigiola > Corrigiola litoralis. The sequence continues at coordinate 29,067 of CAAKMY010093988.1, read as the reverse complement.
TGCCTAAAGGTTGATTTTCATATGCCTTGTCTTTACTGTATTTGTTGGTGCTTTGATATATAATGTCCCCTAGCATCTCTTCTTTTAGGTTGTATATCTAAATCTTTTGTCAAATTTTTGCTCTTTCTGTTGGTACAATGAGAATATGATAAGTTGCATGATATCTGGTGCAGGTGACAACTTGAAGAAACTTGAGGATAAAGGAATTGTTATACGTTTTGTAATTGGTCGGAGGTTTTTTGTCTGCTCAACTCTTATACTTCTGTTTATTCTTTTGCTTTAATTGGGTTAGATATTGCTATCATTTATCACTTCTTATCGTAACTGGCGAGGTACATGCACAATGCGTACTGATTTTTTCATATCTTTTGAATTGGCTAATGCAGTCCGAATCGAGGTGATAGCTTGGATCGCAATATTGATGAGGAAAATCGCAAAACTAAAGATTTCTTGATTCTTGTGAGTGGGAGTGTTATCAGTAGTACTTTTTACTGAATATCATTGAAGCTTAAGTTTTTTTAGTTTTTTGTGTTCGACGTCATAGTGACAGCCGAGTATGATTGGTGCATAGCTGCTAAATTGAAAAAAAATGTTGCATGTTTGTAGCAGCCCACTTAAATTGCCACCCATATTACCCTTCCTTTAAGTTGTGAAGTGACTCTAGCAATCTTCTTTTGTAAGGGGAAATCAACCCTTTGCCTTGCTCTACACTTGAATCTCTGTATAGTGGCTATGAAAATATGTTTTTTCCTACTAGCCATCTTATCCAACTGAACTAGGGATGAGTTTGTTGCTTCGACAATATTTTTTGTCTTTATAAATTAATCAGAGATGTACATTTGACCTGTCAATAAAACAAGATATTTCTGCTATCTTTTCTTAGCTGTCAATAAGATCTATATGAAAAACCAGTTATGGCCTTCTTTTCATGTTATGAATGCATTTTTTATGGCCAATCAGGAGGGGCATGAAGAAGCTCAAGAAGAGTTGTCGAAGAAAGCGAAGTTCTTCTTCAGTACAGCTGTGCAAAACTGGGATGCTGATTTTTATGTTAAAGTTGATGACAGTATCGACCTTGATCTTGGTACAGTATGGACATTTGATAGTCTATACGTCTTTTATGAGTTGTGCATCCTATGACTATTATGTCATTGCTTGGGGATTCTGAAGTACATTTTTTGCTTTTCTCTGAGTTATCAGATGGATTGATTGGACTTCTGGAGAGTCGCCGTGATCAGCAAAATGCTTATATTGGATGTATGAAGTCTGGAGATGTGATAGCTGAAGAGTAATTCTCATGCGCTTTTGATTTGTTTCTCAGCAGGGGGATTCAAATGTCTTCTCATTTTTGACTGTCTATGTCGAAGAAACTGTCATGCATTAACAGTGCATTTTGGTCTTCAACCTTCATATTATCATAAACGCTTGGCTATAATGTCTAGAGGCTCATAATTGTTTCTCATTTGCAGGGGGAAGCAATGGTATGAACCTGATTGGTGGAAGTTTGGCGATCAAAAGTCGTAAGTCTTATTTTCCAATTCTATCTTTTGCAGCATTGGGTGTTTATTGCCTTCTCTGTTCTGGGCATTGTCTTCTAATTTATTCTCTCTCTCTCTCTGTGTTTTTTTTTGGGTTGGGGGGAACACTGTTGTTCTTGGTAGAGGAGGGTGTATATGTGTAGTATGACTACAATTATTATCATTTTTAGGGGATGATATTTCTGCTTTCTTAAATCCTACGGAGTAATTCCTAATGTAATCATAACAAATTTAGAGAGCAAACTTTCTTTGTGCTCTTGATACTTTGTTTGAGCATATGGGTTTTTCCTTGTTCTGTGTAATACCTTTAAACATTTTGCTGTCAGTTATGGAAGTGCTAATTTTTTTTATGTGTTTTCTGTTAGGTATTTCCGACATGCTGCCAGTTCGCTGTTTATACTCTCCAAGAATTTAGCAGATTACATTTTCGTAAACAGGTAGACAGCCTTATCACCCTGGAAAATTTTGCTACCTTTATAAAAACTGGTGTTGCTCTAGTGCTATATTAAAAGTTGCTCAGTTGGCTTGCTGGACTTGATATAGCTTATTTCTCTGGTTTTGGCTACCTTTTTCTCTTTTTGGGCAGGGCGTAAATAAACATAGTATATAGCTTTTTGTTTGTATCAGAAAGTGTTATCAAGGTTGAGTGCTCATTGCTCAAGAGACTTCATGAATAGTTAGATTTATAAGATTAGCTATACAGTCTCGTGGGTTAGGCCTAGCAGTCTCATGTGCATTTGATCTTTTGGACTCTTGATAGTTTGTGACTGACAGTATTCTCCTTGGTCTAGTGTATCTTTGAAGTCATATGCACACGATGATACATCAGTTGGTTCATGGATGATGGGATTACAAGCCACTTACATAGATGATAACCGCCTTTGCTGTAGTACCTCCCGTCAAGGTATGTGTTTTACCGGCAAACGCCTTCCTTTAGGGCCGGCAATATATTCTTGGTTCTCTTATTTCAATGCTCATTTTGTCTTGTAATGAGGCCCATCAAAAGCAGAGATTATTCACTCTGATTCGTTTTGCAAGATTTTTCAGAGTTGTCTTTCCTTTACTTGCAGACAAGGTGTGCTCCTTGGCTTAGTCGGAAGAAGTTGCTCGTCTTTGGATCAGAATGCCACAATGTCTTGGTGTTTTGTCTTTTAATGCATCAAGTCTCACGTAGATACCTAGGGTTTAGAATTCTTTTCATGAGATACAGAAGCTCCCATATTGTGCTGCAGAGGGTGATCATAACCAACTGGAGCAATATGCATTGTTTATCGATGAGGAGTTTTCTGGTCACATATAGAGCTTCTGTGGGCTTTTTATCAGTGTCTCAGACACCATTTTTATCTTGTATACAGAATTTTGGTTTTGTATCTTGCTAATGTACATTGAACTTCAGGGGCAATTCAAGTTTTATATGGTTCGCTTTTTATAGTTGAGTATATAAAAAGTTTTTCTCTTTTCTTTCAAAATTGCGTGTTGATCTACTATATCAGATTACCAGGTATCTAAGGCTAATGGAAATTGATTTCGCTTCCTGATGGTGCCAACAGAATGTGACAACAGATTACCAGGTATCTAAGATCTGAGAAGACATACAGAGTAACACACAAATAAAGTTCAGTGTAAAGCACATATACAGGGAGAGCTACAAGCCTGGCACTGTTTCGAAATCTTCTAGTTTGTAGCAGAAGGGAGGGTGGGTTGTCCAAATATCATTGTGTGATCTGTGTCCTAAAATAGAGGAATAATTTCCCCCCAGTGTCCAACTTGGAAGAATAAGCGATCCCTGCAGAAATGAGGTATAGAAGCAGGAGCGATCTCTAGAGGAACATGCTACACGGCTCAGCTTGCAAAAAGGGTGTACAAACATAGAGGCCCTGCAAATTAGGCCTAGTTGCCTCATCTTTCTTTATCATCCACATTTCTGTTTTGTAGAAAGAGACCTCAATTTTGACCGTTAATCGTCAATCAAGATTAACATGAACTGATATAAAGTCCACAAGGTAACTTCTAGCTGCGATGTTTGTCTAAGGCCGCCATGAAGGATCGGAGTTTCCCGAACCTAACCTTTTCCTTCTTTCTGACAAAATTTCCCCTGAACGTCTCAAATTGTATTTTCCAACGATGGATCGGTATTCTACTTGTTCCTCTTCGTTCACTAGGATAATTTCAGTAGGACATTTTAGTAGCTCCCACTCTAGCTTGTTCGTAAAATACATATAACTGAAATTTTGTCCGTAACTTTTTGCTCATAGATTTTAACATAAGCATATGGCAACATAAATAACATATAGCTAAACATATGACCACGAGAGAACAATTAACTAACTTAAGTTTGTCTTATAGTGCAACAAAAGCGAAAATGATGATTATGACGGAGTAACGTTTTGTATATTACACACTGTTTTATACGGAGTACAGTATTTGTCAATCTTCTTCACTTACTGAGGAAAGTATATCTTGTGACAAGTGTAACTAATAATAACTCTCAAATGCATGATGGGCATTAAAAAGTCAAAACCATGTCATTGAAAAAGGAATCACCTCAGATTGTCAATGGAGACAAAATAACTTTTACTCCTAAATACAAATACCTGTATTTATTCTCCCTATATACACCTTGTGAGTTACCAAAAGCCAAAAACTCCAAAAATATGCAAGAATTTGCATAACTTTACACGTAAAATATGATTGAAGAGAGAATACGAATTTTCTGCTATATTACACATAATCAGCAATCCCTTTAAACAAGAAAGAGAGAAATACATCCATAATCACCATCGCCATACACAATCTGGAGGCCCACAGTATACATGTTCTTCAATTTACAACCATTCCTTCTGAACGATCAAAAGGGCACATATCTATATTATACTCGAAGGAGAGTTTTGCCTTCTGGGAATTTTGATAAGATTCAAACTAGAGGCAATAAACCATATACTAATGTCTGAAACTTGAAAGTCTACATCTATCATCTAAACGATCAAGTAGCAACAACAGTAAGGAGGATTTACAAGCAAGACTTGTGTGCTTTAAAATCAAAATAATTAATACCACAAGGATCAACATTTACAGCTAACACATATTTTGGGATTATTAACTTAACTAAGCACATAGGCCAGATTGCACAAGTTACATAAGGAGGTTTCTATTCAAAATTGTGGAACGGGATATATGACTGGTATCCGAGTGGTTGAGGGAGTTGGTTACCTGGATTCCCTCTAAAACCTGGACCATGGAAACCGTTCGCAAACTGTGGATGATCTGAGTGGAATGTTCGATGAGGATCATTAGACCTTCCCAACCACATGGGATCCATGGAGGGGGTAAAAGGAAGATGAGGTGGATGTGGAGGCTGTACACTAGCTGTTCTAGGGGAAGAATAAGGGAATGGTGTTTGGAAATTTGAATAATTGAAGGACTCGATGTGAGCTCTCTCATGTCCATACCAACCAGGGCCTTGAATAGGTAGGTTAGTGAAGGGTTGAGGTTGCCCTGGCCAAGAACTTTGAAAGGCTGGATTAGGGAAGTTAAGTGGATCGTAATTAGAAAAGCTAGGAGTAACATGTCTCAAAGTCTCCATATGGAATCTCTCCAATCTAGATCCTCCAGGGCCTTGAGTAGGTAGAGGTACCGGCCCGGAAATTGATGGAGTTCCCTGAAAATTGGGAAGACTCCTATCTGGTTCCCCTTTTTGTCTATGAGTTTGGGCTTTAACATTGGTAAGTTTCCTAGTCTCTCTTTGGGTCTCTGCTGGACCCTTGCGAGCTCGTCGTTTCCTTTTCGTCTGTTTCTGTTTAGGAAGGGCTGGTTGTGATGGTGCATGATGAGTAACATTTGTAACAACTTCCGTTGCGGCATTATCTCCCCTAAATAAGAGAATCTTTAACGTAACAGCATCAATATTTCCCTCTGTGAATTTACGGATATATTCTAAGCACCGATGGATGCTGGAATATATCTTCTCCATCAGCTTCAATCTTACCGCCCTAGAAGCATTCTGAGACGTGTCTGTAAAATCTTCAATCTGCCACATGTATATGTAGCAAACCATAAGATTAGCCAGTAGAAAAACATGACATCCATAACTTTATAATAATAAACATGACTTACACTTATACAACCATAATTTGCTTTCCATTTTTTACGTATCCATGATCCGTTGTAAGTACTAGCACAAAGCCCCTCTGACCAAAGTTCTTCTACCGATTCCAGCTGTAAGGGCAGAAGAATGAACAAGAGTTTTGAAAATGGAACGGCAAGGCTAAAGTGATAAACAACAGTCTAATTCAAAGCTAACTTTTCATCAAAACATAGAAGCTGAAGCGCTGAGAAACGAAAGGAACAAGACCTCTTCTGACAAGTAGTCAGGAGATTCTAACAGGGACCCCAGATGATCATGTAACAGCAGTAACAAAGACTACCTTGACTAGCAGAGATACAAAGAGCTCAGCAAGAGATTCTTTATTGCTTATCCCATAGTTGTAAAAAGTAGGAACAGTTTTCTGGACAGCTTCAGGGTCCACTCCATCTAAAGAACACAAAGTACAATGTGAAGTCAAAACTACAAAATTTCAATATTTAAAGATGAGATAATCTCTTGGCCAGTACAAACTTCAATCAACCAATTGCAAAGCAAGAAAACGAAATATACTCTGCTACAAATCCGACTAGAGGAAATTATAAAATTCACAACATATGTTGTGGAGCAGAGACTAACTAGACAAGTAATGTCAAACAACTGTTTTCTAGATTCTACAGTATAAAGAAAACTTGATTCTGGAGAAGAAGAAACAGTTTGCAACTAATGTCAAGTGCCGAGCCAGAAAGTCTGTGGGCAATGGGCAATTATATTGCAACTGCTTCAATTCTAACAAAGTCAAACACACTTCAACAGAAAAAAATAGCGTTGACTGATCAGAATTCTTTTTCTTTTTTCTTTAGTAATTCCTCATCAAACGAAAAAGACCATAAGTGTTTGACAATTGTGGCGGACCCCTCCCAAATCCCTATAACCCTGTTTCTTCTTATACACATCTTAAATCAAATAAAATGCCTATTGGTAAACTGAATCCTAGTATCATCTGAGCAAAACATTCTTAATTATGCATTGCAGCAAAGGATAAAGATCCATCTTAGATTCTCATACGTGATCAGTTGGAAAACCGCTACCTTTAAGAATGGCAGAAAATGGAGGTAATATAGGGGTGTTCCGAGTCTGCATTAAGCCAAGAACAAAATTTCCAGTGAGATTCAACGAGAAAATTCATAATAGAGAATTATAAAATTGACTTAACTATGCCATCTCAACACTGAATAAGCAAGCAGCTACGACTTATGACCGATATGGAAGTACTAGTGCAAGAAGATTGGATAAGGCTACAACAAAACAATATGACACAGATCATCGTCTTCAATGAGGCAAAGATGGTAGATAAGTGATTTGGAGACCAGCGATCATCTATTAACTAGAGCCGCACTAGCTAAAGAATAATAAAGTAATCAGACAACTAAAACTCTGAAATATATTCGGGCCATAATCTGTTATCTTATACAAGTACGAAAACTGTAGTGTACGCAATAGGAACTCCCTTTATGATGGGTGCACTAAGAATGGCCAGATATGTTATTCGGTACTTACATCAAAAAATATATGTATATCCTTGAATATAAGCAATTATACAGTTTTAGAATTACATCCCCATGTTTTTCAGCTAAATTACAGATTCACAGGAAAGGAAGGACATACAAGCATACTCAGACTAGAGGGAGTGAGCACAAGGTCGCTTTATTTCATTTTCCTGGGGGTGGGGGGGTGGGGGGGGGTCCACTAATGGTTATTCCTGGCTCGGCCACCTATTTATCTCAAAATAGGTGCCTTCCGGAGCATAACTTTTCATTTCTCCCATATATTTAGTCTCAAAATTGGTCTGCGACTCTGCGTAACCAATATTGCTTTAACATTCTCTTCAAGTTTCAATTAATTCTCGCTAATATACAGATTCATTGATGAAAGTGAGAATTTTAAGATCAAAGAATACAAGAATAGTAGGTCTCTGGTGAACCTGCAAATGAAATGCGGCCAATAATATCAGAGAGATAGAATTCAAAGTCCCATCTTTGGAGCTGTTGATATCATGCGCCTTTGCCCAAGCTTTCAACTGTAAAAATACGCAGCAAAATTGAAACGGTTCAGACACAATGTTTTGGGCCCTTTATTTATATATTTGTCGACCTAGTTTCATGAAAGTGAGATAAAAAGAGTATATGGACAAGACACCACAAAAGAAAAGATATTTCTTAGCCTCCTTCAAATACCGTACAGATTTAATATCCATCTTAACTTATTTGCTTTGTATCTTGGACCCAGATTATAGCTCATTTATTGTTAAACCTTCTCATTAACAGCACAAAAAGTTGTTTAAGCAAGACACAAAATCATACATATGTACACTGAAGAGAAAAATGTAAGCACAGCGTAACCATAGGATGCAACTGAAGGCTTCCAACATTCAAAAGATTATTATCATTACCGTTAGGAGACATCCTCTTTTTTCCTGGCTCCTTGAGTAGGGGAAAGATGGGAGTTTTTAGAGGCTCAATTGAGTAACCAACAAAACCTAGCAGGATAAGCGAATATGTGCTTCCAGTTTTAATTCCACTACCTAGTTTACTGCTAATATTTAGGATTATATGCAGAACGCTTAAGTTGAAAAGAGTACACTTACCAGAAAGCTTAGCTTTTGAAACCTTTCATCAATTGCAGAAATCATACGGACAATTTGGGATTTCTCGATCCCATCCAAGTTTCCAACAGATATATCACATTCAATTCCAGTCCCACAATCAGTAACTTTCAGTACAGGGACCCTGGCTGACAAAATTGGTTGAATATTTTTGACATGCCCTCTTCCTGCAATAAAATACGAAAGTTATTCCATGACTTTGAATGAGAAGCAACAGATCCAAATCTCTAAGTAATATAACATCCTGCTGCTGGTCGCAGAACATCGGAATGCAACCACCTGTCATTTAGGCATCTAGAACAGGAACAGTAGACAAGAAGTAACTGAACTGATTCTACCACCAATTCGTTAAGTACCCAAGACCATCTTCTTGTTAAGTTACCACAGGCGGCAGAGCAAAATTATGTACTTATGGTCTCTGCTAAGTTTTCGGACAGATCTTGCGGTTTAAGCAAAAGTTTGAGCACTAACATATTTACCGTGCTTAACATATCAGTTTCTAAGATAAAGGGAAAAAGACTTTCATACTCATATAACTATTCCATGAGATCTCAAAATAATGACATTGCCAACTGTGAGGGAAGGTAACAAAAAATCACAGAGTACAATTCCATTAAACTGATACTAAATTTTTGGAGGATTGCTTGGTGACTTGGTCTACTAAATTTAGTTTGGGTGGCAGTGCTTATATAGCTAATATCCATATTTTGTTTGAGACTTGAAGACAACAATCAATTTACTATGTATTCAGAAAACCAAGAATCAACATTCTGTAATTTCAAAAAGTTAGCTACAATTTGCTTTGAATATCAACTTAAACAGCTGTATAAAAAATCACTCAAAGCAGAACTCCCACTTTTAAACAACATGGACAATGTGTCCCAAGAGGTTGCGATTTCAACCTTGCAACTCCCATAATATTTTGAAAATATATTATTAAGCTCAGGGAAAGCGAACCACAATAAGAAGTAAGAAAATTGAATCTTGAAGAAGAATATAAACCCACAACCGCTTAATGAAGAGATGGCTAGAAATTGCTTACTTTGGAGTACATAACATTTCTTTGCAAACTTTCGGAGGGTATTCATTTGTACTGAACGATCGTCCATAAGTTTCTTGTCACTGAAATTAATTGATAAGTCCAAATCACTTTCAACATTGAACATATCCATCACGAAGGAGCCAAATTCTTTCACAACAGGACATGTATCATCATTACCTACGAAAACAAAATTACAGATGGCAGAATTATTAAGTTGAGAGTGAAAAATATAAGTTAAAACAATATCAGACCAAGATAGACCTTTCCTCGATAGGAGTAGCAACGCATCTAGCAAAGTCAACATAAATCAGCATGCCATTTGTTTTCTTTTGCAGGGGAGGTGGGGTTTAAGAATTCCCTCACTTTCTTAGGAGAGAGAGCCAACAGGATCATGAGATTATGAATAATATCTCAGACTAGAGTAACTATAATGATACATTGCTCCAGAACAAATGTTCTCCAAACCCACATCTCCACCAGAAAAGATAAGCAATAAGTGATGACCATTATTACACTAGCGTCGTAGCATAAGCCGTTTTCGTTCATCATCAAGTGAAGAGCACAAAGACAGTCATATGAGAAGTTTCCTACCAAAAAAATGCTTACAAAATGACATTCCACTATGAGCAGTCCAGATCCACTGCACAACTCTGTAGTACAAGAAAACTTGGGCAAAAGCACATCAAAAGATGCCAAAAACATCTTGATAACAAATATTGGGAGGATCGGAGGTTTCTTGGGGGCCTAATCACTTTTCTTTGGTATTATATTTTTGCAAATATGTTTTAAAACTATTTTTAAACTCCTTCCTTTTTTGAAATTCTTTTTATAACTTGGATAATTCCTGACGATTCATGTTAGCCAACCCCAAATAAACTTCACAATTAAGGCTCTAATATTGTTGTTGTTATTGAAGTAGGTGGAGGTCTCCCAGCTGCAATTTTAAGTATACCACAAACAGCCTCACACGATCACATGTCACAATTTATTTTCAATAGATATTCAAGCTTGCTAAAGAGAAAAAAAAAAAAGATTTTCAAGCTTTCAGCAGATCACCAGGCCAGTAAGGCTTTACAAATTCCAACACAGTTTTTTGCAGCATCAAGGTCAATTTGGCAGATATCAGTAATAGATAATCCTTGCAAAGCATAAAATCTCAATCGAAGACTTCACTGTGTGCATAAACAAGAGCTAATGATCTCTGAAGGTAAGACTTTGGTGAGCATTTGGGTGCCATGAGCTTTTTTTTAAGAACATGGTAGTAACCTTACCATTTAATATGTTTGCAGGGAAACTAGAAAAGCAATTGAAGGATCAAGACTTTTTATACACTCATTGCTCTCGAGCAAAGCACTTAAGTTCTTTAAACACAAATTAAACTGAACAGAAAAGCACTAAAGTTCTTTATACACAAATTAAACTGAAAAGAAAGACACTGTACCATACACAAATGCAAGCTAATTCAGTTGAGGTGTACAACTGATTTGAAATTGCACCAACTGACTACATGCGCGCGTGTGTAGACTCACACACAGTTAGCACAAAGCCGTAAGCCCGTAAAACTATATGCAAGCTAATACAGCCTAGGTGTACAAATTCTATTTTAAATAAAGGCTAAGGTGACATCATGTGCGTGATGCAGAAGTTTGTAAAGATAAGCAAACAAACACACTCGAAGAAATATAATTTACCATATATTTCCCGAGTCATGTCACTGAATACGCGAACCAGATCCCATCTACTTTCATAGTCTTGAGGGCGAGGTCGATTAGTTTGGTATTCATCATTTAATAGAATATCAAGAATAGATAAACTAGACATCATATTCATGTGCTTCTGAAGTCCTCCAAGCTCATGTCTTCTAACAGCCGCGAAGAGGTCTGCAATAATGGCGAACCATTATCATATAATCCACATCCTTCATATGATTTAACTATACAATAACCATAATCACCATCATAGTATAACAAGAAAAAAAAGAACACCCTTTTCTACTGTATAAAGAGTAAATACTCAAACATAAACACATGCCTTAAAACATAAACTTCTACCTGAAATTCACATCATCCATGCAATGCTTACATTAAGTAAACTTAGCTCAAGAAATCAACAACCACTAAATAAAGAGGTACAACGATCCAAAATCACTAACCTTGACACATTATCGCGAGCTCTCAAACATAAAAATCAATCCAATCCTGCAAATAAAAATCCAATCCATTGCTTAATCCCAAATTATTAAAAAAGACACTCTAAACCACATCAGAATTCAGTAAAAGGGGTAACTTTTTATTAACACCGCAATAAAAGTAACCACTTTAAACCAAAAAGCGACCACTTTAAGACCATCTAACATAAAGTACAAGACTTTATACTAATCAATGAACAGTACCTAGCCAGATACTAAAAAACCAACAATCCCCACTTTATACTAATCAATTATCATTATCATACTTTAATACAAACATCCATAAACAAAATCAGATAAATAACATAAACTTTGCATGAAAATAAATACCCACTTAAGAAACAAGCTAAATACTGGAGTAAACATGCAAAATTCAACCATAAAGCAATAAAGTTCAATTAAACTTACAACCCAATTCAACAAAGAAAAGAAAAAACATGATTAAGGGAATTATAAGTGAATAAAGTATAATAATTTTTATGTAAAATTGAATCAAATAATGGAAAAGTTTAATGGAATAATAAAAAGAAAAAGAAAAAGAAAAAGAAGAAACCTTTGAGGAAGAGTAAGATGGTGTTTGAGGAAAGGCGGGGGATTTTGAGGGTTAGTTATTATTGACCGTTTGGATTCTTTAGCCTATGGTAGAAAACTAGAAATACAATGTCTATGTTACAAAAAAGAAAAAGAAAAATAAAAAGAAATTAGTAGTTTTTATTTTTTTTAATTTTTATGAGGAAAAGGAATTTTGTCTTTTTTAGATAAATAGCCTCGAAGGGCTAGACTTTATTCATATCACAAATATCCGCAACAATATACATTTTCAAGATCAGTAGGACATCCATCCACCCATACTTTAGTGGAGTAGTCGGATGGGTTAAGGTGCGCTAAAATATGACATGGTTTATTAGGTTTTTTAACAACATGACTTAAACATAAAAAATCAATAAATAGCAAGGTCCAATACTTCACGTAAAGTAGTCCCAATATAAGAGTCCTTCATGTTTCTTGCTTGTAGCATACGGATGATTTGGAACTAATCACCTTCCATCACAACCTTCTTAGCACCACGCTGCAGGGCCATTTGGACGCTAAAGTGAATTGCCTTAGCCTTTTGATGTTGAACAACTAGTCTCTTATAAGACTGTCTCATTTCAAGTTAAAATAAATAGCCTTAAAATGGTTATCATAATATCGTGTTACTAGAATGTGACCATTTTATGTGTAATAGTGATCAATAAAAGTCCAATGATGACCACGTCTAATTTTAACTTAAAACTAGGCGTTTCCCCAGATAATTTGTCTTTGTTGAATGTTTTGCTTCTCGAACATGTTATTGATGACTAGTAGTTTTTTCTTGATTCGATTCAAGTAGGATCAGTAGGGCGAAGGAGATATGGGGATTCGAACCTGAGACATTCCCCAAGGCATATTAAATTATTAATTATTGGACTAACCTTAATCCTATAGGTCTATCTCATGTCAGTTGGAAAGATAAGGGCCTAAGTCTTGAACAAAAACGTAGACACCAAGATTTCTCATATTCTTTCCCAATATTCTTATCATTATCCTATTCTTTATTTTTTATTTTTTTGGTGAACATCATTATCCTATTCTGTAAATGAATTCCAAGCTATCCAGCAAAAAAGTGTCTTCTCCTAGTTTTCGTTCCAAATTTCAATCGATGCATGAAACTATGAAAGCCTAACGACATACACTTCTGATTTGGTTAGGCATCTAAAAAAAAAAAATAATAATAACTGCTTTGTTTATGGCCCAATTAATCAACAAAGCCCAACATTAAAATTATAGTAAATTATAAAACTAGCCGAGGAATTTGCATGCATACTCCTACAGTCCTATGACTCCCTCCATTTCCACCAATTCTTTGCATTTGACTTTTCACACTTGTCATTGTCATAATTTGACTATTAATATCTTGAAAAATAAAAAAATTCAACTTATAA
>CAAKMY010093988.1:0-15513 GCA_901111285.1 Corrigiola litoralis | reverse complement strand
TATTTTGATTTATTAACGGTCAAAATATGACCTCAAATAGTGTCAAAAGTCAAATGCAAAAATTGGTATAAATAGAGGGAGTATTATAATTCTTCTCCTCCTCCTCAAACTCTAATACAACACAAATTATAGAAAAGCGTTCACTTGCATACACATAAACACACTTCTACTACTCTAATAATTCTTTACCTCGTTGTACTTGACTTCTAATCTAATAGTCCTATCAAGCGTCAATTGCTATTTCATTAGGACTCATTATAACACAAAACTGTTTTTTTTTTTTCCCCGTTGAAAGTAACACAAAACTGTTATTATAATTAGTATATAGATATATCACCTGTGTATTGTGAAACTTGCATACGTTCTCGTACTATAATTCTTCTTTTCTTCCTTTCTCCTTCATTATTTTCTAGTTTGAAGAAGTGCTTTCTAGCCATGGAAGCTAGGAAAGACATGCCACAAGGAGACGCCAAGCTCACGGGCTTAAGGCTCTTCCAGTGGGACGAGGTTGCCGCAAAAGACCACGTCCCGTCCGGCGAAGGCTTGTTCATATTCAACGTCGTTTCGAAGCAGCGCAACAAAGATGAAGACAAGAAGATAACGGCAGTACACAACTTCAAGCACTGGTCTCTTGTTTGTGGGGACTTTCCTGATGATGTTATTTCTAAGAGCAACCTTTTCAGTCCTAAAGCCGTTGACTCTCTTGCTCGACAAGTTTCGGATTATATACAGAGTTGTCTCCGATTTCGGAATTGTCGAAACATTAGGCATTATCGTGATAGGCTTGTTTTCTTGGCCGATATTCTGGTCGATGATCATCATGGTGTAAGGACAGGAATTAGTGACAAGGGATTGGAAAGTCATAGTCAAACTGATCATGGTTTTGAGGATGATGATGATGATGATGATGATGATTGTAGTGATCATGCAAGTAATGGCCATGTTGGTGAACTTGGTGGTATTACTATGAGTATTGAGGCAGTTCAGGACGCTGGTACCATATATCTTCTGAACCAGCTCTTCGGGACAGTTGCGCCGACTGCGAATGTGTTGGATCAGGGCCAAGAGGATTCTAATCATGAGGAGGAATCTGATCATGATGATCACGATTATGCTGCTGCTGATGATATTGATATAGATTCACTATTGGTGGGGCCAGAAGAACATCCTCATGTTGATGTTGCTGATGAACATAACAATCTTTATCATACATTAGGTTTAAATTTTGCGTACAACTTCCAGCCCGTACATGCTGTGACCACCACTGCTGATGATCATAATGATACAATAGAAAGCACAGACTTGGAGGATCCTCAGGATGGCCGTAATCAGGAGGAATTGAATCATATACTTGGAATTCTGAGGTCTGCTACAAAGAAACGGCAGCACGATGATCCAACAGAGGCCTCACGGCCAGCTAAACGTATCAAGCTAATATATGAAGAGGATAATGAGTCACATGAACATGGTGGTTTGTGCAAGGTGAAACAAACACTTCAGTTTTTGCAAGGAGGAGAAAAAATGGTGGAGAAACATCAGGGTCATGAAGATGAAGTAAGTGAGGACTTGTGCTCTATTTGCCTTGAAAAGCTTCAAAGGGATGTGGAGATGGTGAAGTTGGTGCGCTGCAAGCATACATTCCATAGACAGTGCCTGTTCAAGTGGCTCCCAAAGAAGCAGTCATGTCCTTGTTGCCGAACTAGTAGCTTAGCAAATGTTTATTTTCCATCCTAAGCTTTGTATGTTCTAAAGCTATGTTATGGAATGCCTAGGGACTATAGCACTAGCGGTAGGTTTATAGTGGAAAAGCGAAATGTAGTAAGCAAGCATGGAACAATGGTTGAGTTGCTTTACTCTGTCAATGTATGTCATATATTTGTATTAATCAGAAAATTCTCTTTGTTAATAAGATGTCATGAAGGTTTAATAAGCTAATTGTCTTCGATTGCTATATATGGTTTGCGTTAGCTTTTTGTATTGCGTTCTGTTAGTATATTGCGTTCTGCTATATAAGTTTGCATTATTTTTTGTTGATCTATATATAGCTTGGCCTTGGTACTTGAATGCACTGTATATGGCTGTATCAACGGTCTTATGCCATTGAAAAGGACCTAACTTGGCGGAGCCAATGCAGAATCCAATTTCTCTGAGTAGATCTTTTTCTTGTGATAGAATATTGTGGTTTTGATCAGATACCACAAACTGTTCATTTGATTAAGCAGGTAAAAATTTCTTCTTAGGAAGTGCTCATTTGGATAGTAATATTAGTATGGTACATATAAGCTGCTATGACGGATTCCTTGGCTATAGGCATAACGTGTGTATGTTCAATACAAAAATGATTATGCAATTTTGTTGAATGGTAAAAGTTCTCTCCCTATGGACAGTTGTCTGGACAAAAATCAAAGGATAATCGAGCTGATGAACAAGTGAGTGTGCACTGGAGAAAAGTTAGTCCAACTGATACTGCTATATGGAGTACTATGAGTCAACTTATTGCTGTCGCGGCTTGTCTCATGGTATGCTACTTGTTTCCTTTTTGCGAGGCATGGTAGTAATGCTACTTGTTAGTCTCTCTATTTTAACCCACAGTTAATAATTGGGTTCAAATGCAAGACACCAGTATCTTCCTCTCTTTCTTTCATGTGAGTTGGAACTTGGAAATAATATTGACTATGCACTTCTGACGAATCTAAGGATATACCGACTCTCCTACTTCTGTTGTCTCAGATGTTGTTTTATGCACTGAATTATGCTGACATTTGCAACTGTGAAGATGTTTTGAGCTAATATGAGAAAACTAGTGTAGAAAATCAATTGTCCTGGTTATTGCAGGAGTGGCTTCTACAATGCTTTTGTTCATTCCATGTCCGATGGCCTGCGCCCCTATTGTATTGTTCTTGTTAACATTTTAGACGCATTAAAGATCCTCAATGAACATAACTCACTTGGTAGTGGTCAATGGTTATCATGGTACTCTGTTGAGCAGGACTTATAAGCCTAGATGGTAGACAACTATGTTTAATTTGCTTCAAACTGATCCTGGAACTGGAGATTAAGGGACGGCAAATAGAAAAAAAGTTACGAGTTGATTTTTAAAGATTGCCAAGTGTGCAAAGTATAGCTCTGGATAGGAAACTTCTCTTTAGATTAAATACAAGTCTACTAGATGTTCTGGATGAGCTAGTTTGAAATGTACAGATACAATCGAGAAAGGAGCAACGACTAGTCACAAAATTAATTTCGTATTGATTGATTAAAAGAATGTTGTATACATGTGATGGACATATGCTGACACATTTCGTGTATCTCTATCTCTATTCTATTTCATTTTCACATGTTACTATCTACAAGCATGAGAAATAATGCCTGGTATATGTACAAACGCAATAGAGTGAGGAGCAACAATTATAGGATCACTTGAATTTACAATTGCAGGTTCTAGGAGAGGGATACCATTGGTTTCATCAAGAGACAGAACTCTCCCGTTCAGAAGCACTTTTTGACTCCGCAAGTCCCCATTTGGAGAAGTCAAGTGGTATTCTTCCCTTGTATTCTCACTGATTATCGGCATGTTCGAAAGTCTCGATTTTCGAGAAACTGGGCCTCTGGTTTCTCCTAGAATGTTGCCTGTTTCTGTTGAAACGCTGACATGACAGTTTGTCTTTTCATCAAGGTTGATAAAGAGCATTGTGATCCCTTGCTGAAATACATATTGGCAAGTTAGAAATTCGGACATGTGATGTGAATACGAATCCCTCTACTAAATGTCATAATCCCGCGTAGTATGATTGTTAAGAGAACGTTTAAAACATGGAAGAGTAGGATGAATCCCACACAGTTGTAGGTAGGTTTCTATTCAAAACTATGTCATTCTGTTATTCGTACTATGTTCTAAATGAGTTTGCTAGTTTCTTTTGATGTGAGATGATATTTCTCTGTTAGGAACATTTTCCGGCAACTTGTCTTACTTTACAATGCATAAATATGACATGTTCTTCCACCTACGTGGCCCAAATATGAAGACTAATATTACTTAGAAAATGTTTCCTAGTGCTAGAAGACCCTGGCACCAGAAAGTTTTGATACTCACAGATTGCCTTGAGCAGTGAGTGTAGGCTCGTAAAGTGTTCATCCCAGAAACACTTGCTGATAGAACTTGTTTTCCCATCAAACGATGCCAAAGAAGAGCGCTGTAGAAAATAGCAGAGGTTTAGTAAAAATAAAACTACATTACAGTAATACTTTTGTGACAATGGAAATCTGTAATATTTTCGAAATTTTTATTACCTGTAATAATCAGGATTTGGTTGAAAATTGGAAGTCTTGAGAAGCCCATAATTTCCCCCGATCAAACTCTGTCTGCAGTAAGTTTTTGTATCATAGGTTGCTGACATTCCTAGCTGATCTAAGTACCTGGTGTTGTCAAATTTTACAGCAAGTCTTAGGCTTAGGAACAATCTAATGCAATTCCAATCACCCTTGAGTAATAAGCTTACCAGAAGCTCATTGCAAAAGCATTTGTGACATGGTTATGGCCACTGTTATACGCACCACCTGCTTCGCCAACCCAAGCCACTGCTGAAGTCCCTGACTTCCTTATGGCCTGTTGAAGATTACTGAATTTTGTTGCTTCTCCATCAAGGAAGGACGGATCCAATATCTTACCCATGAGGCCAGTATCCACACCTTTAAATTCAGACAGTTTACTCTGTTACAGTTAGATGATTATCTGGAAAGTAGATTACAGAAGCTTTTCATGTTGAATCATGCTTTACCTGCACCAAGATTATAGACGTGGTGGGTAATTGCTTGGAGAGACTTCGTTGTCTTGCTGATAAATTCAGGGAACCAAGTATTATCAAGAAACCCTCCGGGGCCTATTACTAGAGGCTTTGTTTGAGAGTCTACATACACTTTCTCAATCAGGTTTTGCAGGGTTTTGACGTCAGAAGCGTATTGCTGAGCTGTTACCTTAGCTCCAATGCCTGTATCGCCAGTAAGCTCATTTCCTGTAAGTAGTTCAAGACATATACATCGTGTTATCAGTTCGAAAAGAATGAGTAATGAGATGTGCTTGAGAAGTCTGATCAGTTGTGTACTTACCAAGCTCCCACCCATGGATAGAATATCCCTTGTTGACTGTATATCTTATAAGAGATTCAGCATTGCTAGGATCCCAAGCTCCTATTGTCCACTCATCTGGGCTTACTGTTCTTCCAGTTAGCGCATTCAAACCGAAAGTAACCACAGCCCTAGGCACAGAAACATCCAATAAATATTAGGTTTCCAGGATAATATATAGATGGAATCAATGTCACTTTCAATTTTTATCTAGTCATGTTAATGCCAACATCAACCTTCAAACTCTTGAGTATTATAGCAGAGCTTTCTCTTGCTACTTTTCGATTAAAGCTCTTATTCGTCAAATTTGTTCGTGATGGAATTTAGAACGCAGTTGTCTGTGAGGAATGTACTCATCGAGAGCATTAATTACAACATACCCTGTATTGTTAAAGAACCTGTTGAGCTCATCCCAACGAGACATTGGCAAACAGCCTTGTGAGAAACCTAGCACCTGTGAGCTGTCCTTAATAAATGGGTTACAAGGTTGTTGCTCATCTGTTTGGAAGATTAGCCTATCCTGTAATGTTCCGCCCATTCTGATTTTCAGGGGAGAAAATTCTGTGACACCGCGAAAAAGTTCCAATCAGTAAACAAATACCAGAGACATACATAATATTTGATTGCAGAAGAAAGTACATGCCATAAGGCATAGACTGGTGTAAAAAACTAACCTTTTACTGCATTAAACAGTATTGTATTGTTAAGATCCTGCATAGGAGCAGAGGCACTTATTAGAACAGCATAACAGTCTACATATCTCCACTAAAATCATCTAACCACAACTAGGTGACATGACTCGCTCTTAGAAACCTCTGTACATCTCCACTAAAATCATCTAATCACAAGTAGGAAAAGTCTTAAAAGTACAAGATTCAAGATCTTGACTTATTTCTCAGTACAATAGAAAGAGGTTGGAATTTTTTTCTCATTTATGAATTATTCAATCAATTTCTTTAGAGAACTTCCTAGGTACGCACTACGCACTCTTGTACGCCGTGGATGTTTTAGAGACCTACAGGCTACAAGGCTACAACAGCACTTTCCATCTTGTAACTTTGTTATCTTGAAAGCTCACATCAAATTTTCAAAGCTCAAGTTTTATTTTACAAAATCACGTTTTGTCTTAAAAACTCATTTGTCTGATTATAATCTAATTGTCAAAAACTCAAAAGGTGTTACACAAGAATTTGTGACGTGAGAAACCAGTGTCCATAGACATGAGATTTCGGCCAAAAACTTCTAGCAGCCTAGCACCTGCAATGATGTACAAATTGTTGATACTCAAGAAGAAATCTAGCTATATAGAGTATAATCCCTATTCCCCTTCGAAGTTAGAAGGTCTGAATAGCTAAAGAACGTATGGTATGCTATTCGACTAAAATGGTCTCATGAGTTGCCTAAAAGTTGCCTTCACATCATATATTAATTGTAGAGTTGTAGTTTATACATATTGATTGATCAATGATTCCATAAAATATGTCACATTTCCAATTTACGCAGGTGGTTTCGAATCTTAAACCAGGTTTGAATAATCACTTACAGAGTAGCCACCTTTGTTATATGAGTTCTCCTGGGGGAGCTAAGATCCGAAAGAAATGAGTTTACCTGGGGAAGTTAGTTTGCGTCATTGGATCGGTTACCATAGTAAGTAGTTGATTCTAATCAGTGTACTAATCATTATGGCATACACCCAGAAAATATAAGTATATAACAATGATTTATGTTGCGCAGTGCCGCAGTGGTAATGATTCATACGTGTTTGTGACTTGTTTGAATAGTTATCAATAAATAATTATCAAATAGGTTAGTAGCAGCGACTTCATTACGAAGGTTGGTGTACTCCCGAATCTTTTTACTAACAAAATTAATATAGAGAATACTAACGTAAGATGCTCAAACAAGCACTTGAAAGTCCCAAATCCACCTTATCCGTTATTGCGTTTTAAACAAGTTTGGCAGACCTCAGTAGCATATATATAGTATTAGCAAATTCTTTACTTAAGTTTGGGTGGGATGTGGGCCTTCTATTTTGTCGGATTAACATATAAATTGTAAGCTAATTGATCTCTTATATATCTACTCTCAAAACTATGACAAATTAAAGTAAGCAGCTCCTAGTTTTGCCTTGTCAATTGTTGAAGTTGGCAACATGTCCACTCACCTATGACACCTTTTGTAATTTTCCTTAGAACGTTTCGTTTAATGTACTTTTTTATAAAATTATCGTGTAATATTGAAATTTTGGAAAGGTATATGATCATTATAAATTAAATATACACAAAAATATTGAAATGTACCAGAAAAACCACTCAAATATACAAAATCTTAAAATTAGAGTACATGCTTTTAGATATATGTAAAAATGTGTTTGGAATTCGAACTATCTAGTGACGTATAGTACCCGATCCGTCCTAATGAATTGTTCTTTTTTTATAATAATTCCTTATATGTATCTTGCTAATAATACAATGTATTGGAACAAAGAGAATATTCGATAAAAAAAAATTGTGTAGCATCAGGCACTATCTTTTATATGCTTCTAAACCTCAGACGACTAGGTGCATAAGAATGTACATTTATGAAATTTGTGAGAAAAGTAAAAGCGAGGGTTGATAGCAAACGATGGTTGCCAAATTGGTGCATACATGTATATTTGTGCATGTCACTATAGCCGCCATAATGACCTTTTAGAGTAAAATAAACGTTCACTACTTTGGATGGTGAATAATCCTCCACTAGGACTATATTATTTGTTTTCTAGTAAGAAGAAAACGTTTAACGACATGGCCAAAGTGCAAAAGAAAACATATTAGTATACTAGCAGTATGCCACGGGCCCGGCCAATGGGGTGCAAGTGTGCAACGCTTTTTCTCCAAACCATATCCTATGAAGTGTATGAAAATATGCAGGAATATGGGCTATACGGAAATTATATGAGTATCTATTCATGAAACCATACATATTGAATGAAACTTGAACAAAACAAAGTATTTGATGAAGAAAAGAAAAGCAAAAAGTTTGAGGAAATACCAGATTGAGAAGAGTAGCGTTACCCCAGCTACAAAAGCCATAGTCACACTTACTAGGGGGCCACCAATCTAGTGTTGCGCATATGAAATTTTCATCTGTCTGAGCAATCTTTGCCGTGGTGTTAATGAAGACATCCACCGGTTGTTTCTTGGGTGATTCTAATGAACGGTTGAAGATGAAATACAAGAGGCAGGCCCATAATAGGAGGCTAAAGATGGAGGTTATCATTTTGAAGTAGTACTGCAGCTGATCATGTATCTAACACTGCTTGTGTAGTTGTGTTTTTGCTTATGTTTTGGACTCTCACTAAGTTATGAAAGTTGTAGGGAAAATAAAGAATGGTTTGTATAAACGTATGGTTTTCTTTGCATACGTGCTGGGATATATTATATAGATGAATATGATAGACAAAGTGAACAATAGTGTCTATGGATATTTCAAGTTGAGTTGTGGAACTTGAGTTGACGAGAATCTGAAAATGGTAGGGAGCTTGAGCTAGTCAATTATGGTGAGAATGTTACGACTTGTGACACTTTATAAGTGGAAAAGTAGGAGCACTGGGCTCTTTCCTACCCTCGTTCCTCAATTAGAATTTTCTACTCTCGTTCCTCAATTAGAATTTTCTACTCTGTACAGAGGTCAATGGTGTCATGCCCCCTCTTCATGAGTGACAAATATTTTTTGATTTTTTCTTAAGGGAGAGTGTCAACTGTCAAAGGGGGCAATATGCTTCAATGGTGTCAAAAGCTGACCCGACCCGAAAAACCGCTCGAAACCGCCCGAAAACCGACCAAGTGACGACCCAATGAAACAATAACAAATAACCGACCAAGACCCGACCTGAAGACAATCCGTGACCCGATTAAACCCGAACATCTTCAACCCGAACCCGACCGCAACCCGATCGACTTTTACCCGAAACCCGATTAAAACCGATAATATAAAACCTGCACCCGACCCGACAATGACCCGAAACCCAATTAGACCCGATAAACACCTGCTATTACCCGACCTGTTAATGACTAGCAACCCGATTCAACCCGATAAATGCATGGTATTGACCCGAGTCTATATTCACTCAATCTGAAACCTTATTTGACGCGATAAATATCTTATATAACTTAATCTAATGCACTTAATTGATATTGTGATTGTACTTTTATCATCTTAAACTAATAGTTTTACAATATGGTTATATAATCACATATTTACGCAAATATAATATTTTTTTCCCCACATAATAAATATGTTTTGTCAAGTTAGCTAGGTTTTACAAAAGATTATTTGATACTATATGTATACATATGCAAAAATTATACTTAAATAAATACCTATATTTTTATTATATATACCCTAGTACCTTCAAATTGAGATAGAGAGTAGCTAAAATTATTCATTGACATAGCCAAAGTATAATTTTAAAATCGTTTACTTTGCACAATACTTGATAATTCATAACTTATGTTACATACACTAATATTGACTAACTAATAATTTCTTTTGAAATATAATCGGTTTAAAGTCGGATTGAGTTTAATCGATCTCGATATTGATCCGACCGAAATCCCCATGAACCCAAAAATCACCTTAAATATAACCGGTCAAATCCGAACCAAATATAATCGAAGCAGATATTGACCGACAAAATTCCACCTAAATTCAAAACTGATTAGAAATTAAAAGTGTCAAACCCAAATCGAGTATAATTAAACCTGATATTGATTCAACCAAAATCCACTTGAGCCCAAAAACGACTTGAAATATAACTGTTCAAACCCGAATCAAGTAAAACTGCAGATTTTGAGATAACTGAAATCCAACTAAACCCAAAAATGACCCAAATTATAACCGGTCAAACCTGATCCGTTTATAACCGAACCCAATATTTATCCAATCGAATTTGACCGGACCCGAACCCGAACCGAGGAGGTAAGTGACCTGTAAATGACCCGACCTGTTGTTGACCCGACCGAACCCGCACCCACACCGAGAAGCATAATAAACCAATGATTACCCGACCCGAAGCTAACTCGCCTTGAAGCTGACCGATCGAAACCCAACTCGTTTATTCGATTTGACACCTCTACGAGTAACATGTCTAACTTGTAAATTTGGACTTGGGCATGAGTGATGACCATCAATCATGTGCGCTCCTTAATTGAATGCTTCATACCGAGCACTTATGGTGTATTTTAGTAATTTATAATCAAAACATATCTTAAATCTAACAATTTAACAAAAAGAATGGCAAATATTAAAAATACATAGCGAAATATATGTTGTAAAAGGATCATTTGTTGTAAAAATAAAATAAAAGATGTGTACGTATTGCACACGAACTCATATACATGTATTATGAAATTAAATTGATATATGTGCATTTTTATTGGGGAATGGTGGAGTAAAATTATCTCTATGGGTATTTTGTTATTTTGTTTTTGTTTGTATGATGTTTGTTGTCCCTAAATCCGGTTGTTCAAGGTATAAAACACTATTATTATCCAACTTAAGTATGATTTTTGATATACATTTCAATTACAAATGAATAAAAATATTTATTTGCTTATAAAAACATATATAAGAAATACACATCTTGAAAAAAAAAAAATTATACGAACCCATGCAATTGCATGAGATTAAAAACTAGTTTACACTATAAATCATAAAATTGCACTTTAAGAATCATATTATGACTAGTTTCTTCTAAAATTATAACTAATTTCCTATCTAGTTATGTTATGTTCAGTACTTAAATGGTCCAAAAAATTGTCAATTATATTGTGTGTTCTTTTGCAGTGACTTTTAAATTCCAAATAACAACCATATATATATATATATATATATATTGGTTAAAGGAAAGAAAAAAAAAATAACAGTCCACATATAAGATCAAATGTAATCTTAGTTCCCATATTATGATCTCATAGGATCAAGTTAAAGGCAATCAGATTTATTATTCTAACTTCCCATAATAAATCATAGATATTTATGGTAGTTATCATTTAAGATAGGTAAAATAACAATATTAGCCCCCTTTATCAATTACCCTGGGTATTACTGTTGATATTATTCTGACAAAAAAAGATAAGATTGCAACTATTACTGTTGATATTATACTTTGACAAAAAAGCAAGATTTTTACATATCAAAACTACGCACTAATAAGAAATAATGTCAAACAGTGTTTCTATACTTGCTCGGGGCGCGCGAGCAACGCACGCGCTTTTGTGTGTATATGTTTAACCGTATACACATAACACAAATATACCTTCCTAAAGCTATCTACCTTGATCAAATACACTGGTATTACTGTTGATATCATTCTCTGACACATTCATTAAATAAGGCAAGATTACAGGTATTACCGTTGTTATTATTATCTGGCAAGATTTCCATAAAGAATTAAGGAAACTAATTAGACTCGAACATAATGATGTTGCAATATTGGACATGAAAATGTTGACCGCTTTGACCTTGCTAGGGCGTTAAAGAGTGTTCATTGTTAGTTTGTTACCGTTATGTCCCGCTCCTTTGATACGTTCCGTAACATTAATGTGAAACCTAAAATTGGTTTGATGTACTAGTTTAGACCCCCGTGCCATTATGACACGTCTGTGTAATATATAATATATTAAAAGTTAGTTAATACATGTTAATTTGAGTTTTATGTATAACCATTTTGACTTGATGTAGCCGTACATGTAAATTACCTATTATCCATTGTTCAATATAACTCAAACAAACGTATATAAATCAATCCTATAAAAGTATGTATACAAATTAAAGAGAGATCTTGATGTTGCGGTGTAAAATATCTATGAAGAAGACATATGATCATGTTTGGCTTTCAAACAACTATAAGTACCCAATTCGCCAAATAATATATTTACGCTATAAATTTTGGTCATCATAAGGTTGTACAAATTTCTCAAATTAATTCATATAATATAATATGCAGAGAAGAGTAGTGGTCTTAAGTTAAATCTATAGATTTTGGTTTCAAATATATTAAGATGAAGAGTATTTCAAAATTAAGTATAATAATTTTAGTGTTATATATTGGGAAAAAAGGAGACGATGTGTTAATTTAGGAAAAGCTAATATAGTATATCCACCAACACAAAAAGGAAAAAAGGAGCACAATACAAAAAGGTGGAGTGTTTCAAAATTTGTTTCAATGTTTCAGTTAGTAATTTTTTTATGTATATGAAAATATATCTTATCTCACCGATATTAATTGATAAAAATTATATCATGAATCATACGATATGAGCTATTATATAAGATAAGTTTCTTGTTGGTTATGATTTTTGACAAAATATAAATTAGTATTTAAACTACAATAGTTGGTATAAGCTTAAAGAAGAAGAAAACTTAGTGAGGAACTTTATATGTAATGGTTTTAGTATTGTCCTTTAACTTGTTTAGAATATTAATGTATACCAAGGAGCATGTTATAGGATGCAAATTTTATTATGAATTTTTTTTTCGTGCAATGTGCGATGTGGTTGTCTCGTCATATTAGATAGAAAAATGAATTTTATGAAATATTTGATAGGTTTCGATATTCTTATAAGATAGGAATGTTTATTAGATATTTGAAGAAAAATTGAGGTTATGAAAAATAATGGTGTAAGTGTTTGTTGCTTTAACCGTTGAAATTATTCGCATATGAATATAGATTAATATTGGTATAAGTTACTATGGTTAGCAAAAGTACGCAAAGTAAATGAAAAAATGACAGGTTGTCAAAAATGTATACACTAAATTGTTGATTTAGTTATTTATGATTTATTAGTTTCCGAATATTAGAGTGCATACTAAC
Source organism: Corrigiola litoralis (assembly GCA_901111285.1). Lineage (NCBI taxonomy): Eukaryota > Viridiplantae > Streptophyta > Magnoliopsida > Caryophyllales > Caryophyllaceae > Corrigiola > Corrigiola litoralis. Next base: position 2,531 of record CAAKMY010093988.1, on the reverse strand, counting down.
ATTCTTTCAATTATATGATCCACAAGATGAAATGATAATGCGTGGTAAATTAGAAAGAAGAATCAAGTTGGATTTCTTTGTTAGGATTTAGTATTTCTAATTAGTAATTAAGAAAGATTATTTTAGTTTTAAGTGAGTCATTTGATTTGCTCTTATTTAGTATAGATAGATAGTTAGGAAGTTGGAGTAAGAGTTTTTTTTTTTTTAAAGAATATTATGGTAGTAACACCAAGCATAGTTCTTACTAATTTTAGTACTCCGTATTTAGTAACTTACCTTGTTCAGAATTTTCGATATTATTCTCTGACAGGCAAGATTTACATATCAATGTTGGTTTGTCTACCTTGAGAGTTACGGAAGTCTAACACTCCTCTATATATACCTTGAGAGTTACGCTCCTTTTACCTTTCTTCTTTCATTATTACAACTTTCTACTAAAAACCCTCTCAATAATTAACCTAGCTCGCAATTAAAAATGGTCGAAGTTGTACAAACCCCTTACTTGAGTTATGATGAACTCAATTTCTCACAAATCCCAGATTTTGAGGAAAACCCATACACATTCTTTGATTATGAACACAACTTCTCATCCATCCTAGAATTTGAGCAAACCCCATCTATGGTCTATGATGAGCAACCCGAATTTTCGCCAGTGGGCAAAGTTGAACAATTCCCGTACATGATTAATGATCAAAAGGATTTTTCACCCATTGTAGAATTTGAGGAAACCCCATGTATGATCTATGATGATCAATCCGAATTCTCGCTAGTGGGTGAAGTTGATGAATTCCCGTACATGTTTGATGATCAAAAGGAATTTCTACCCATTCAAGAATTTGATCAAACCCCATCTATGATCTATGATGATCAACCCGAAGTTGATGAACTTCTACCCATTGTAGAATTTGAAGAAGCGCTTGGCGGGAAATATGATCAACCCAAGAAAAGAAAGACCCAAGGGAAGAGGAAGATAGAAATCAAGAAAATAGAGAAGAAGACAAGCAGACAAGTGACATTCTCGAAGCGAAAGAGTGGGCTAATCAGGAAGGCGGAAAAATTGTGCAAATCAGATGGTGCTAATGTTGCTGTTGTCACCTTTTCTGGTGTGGGAAAATTGTTCACTAATCCAAGTGCTGATGTTACTATGCAACGTTATGTTGAATCTCGCAATCCGAACTTCGGCAAGATTATTGAGAACAACTGTTCTTATGACCAATCTTCCCAACAATACAAGGAAGTTCCAAACCTGGCTGAAGAGAAGAATGTGGATTATTCATGTGGAAATAATGGCGGGTTTTGGTGGGAAAAGCCTCTTGATAATCTTGGATTGGTGGAGCTTGAAGATCTGAAGGTTGCTGTAAAGGGGTTAATGGGTGAAGTTGATTGTCGGATCGATGAGATGAGCCCAAGTTCGATGATGAGTTCGGTCCCTCAAGTTTTTGATTACCATAGTTTGGCGCCAAATGTTCATCAAACAACTCTGTCTTTAAGCCCTGACGCTTACTTCAACATGATCAGCAGTTAATGGTAGATTATTAGTAATTTAGTCTTAATCAGTGTGGTACAGCTAGTCTTAGTATGTCAATAATCAGACAATCTTTCAGTTGGGTTTAGTGGTTAGTACTCCATAATTAGTTGGTGTAGTCTTATTGTTCACTTCTGGTCCAAGAATGGTCCTTTAATTTACTCCTGTTGATCTGATGGAGTTGTTACTGTTGAACTAATTAAGTATGTTTATTTTGGGTCATTTACTATCTTCATTTACTGTTAGTGTAATTTTTTTTAATGGATAATTCGCATGGTTTTGTTAGAAATGATGAAAGAAATTAGCTTAATTGCCCAGAGATTGTGCTACTTAGGTATTATGCCTGTGGCGATGTCTTGTATAGGTTAATTGCTCAGTATCAAATTAATCAAACTTTACCGTCTGTCAACCAAATATCCAAAAATTCAACATTTTCCTTAACCTTAATGACTGGTTGATCATGAACTACTGAGGCAAACATCTTGAGTAAGCATGCTCTACAATAAATGGAGCAACACTATCAGTTATGGACTTACGGGGACAATTAACCTCAGTTGAAAGTAAAAAAAAGATGCTTGCATGGTCAATCATTTGCACATTTTGGAGAAGCAACAGATATGATGCTTCAAAACGCATTGCACAGGAGTTAGAATAATTTATCCAAAACGTCGACAGCAGGGTTCGAACCTGCGCGGGCGAAGCCCAACAGATTTCAAGTCTGTCTCCTTAACCACTCGGACATATCGACTTGCTTGTTAGCTATGCCTACCAAAATGAATAACTCGGATTTATGATATGTCTTTATGTCAAATATACCTCGACCTAGGGGTGAGCAAAAAATCCGGGTACCCGTATTTGGACCCGGAACCGCTTGGAACCGGCGGTTCCGGAACCGGAACCGGTTGTAGCGGTTCCGGTTCCGGTTCCCAAAAGTTAGGAACCGGTTGAAGCGGTTCCGGTTCCGGTTCTCAATTTTTAGGAACCGGAACCGGTCGGGTACCCGGAA